>VFFE01007149.1:1549051-1568345 GCA_008921705.1 Burhinus oedicnemus
GCCCGCATCCCTGCCCGCATCCCTGCAAACGCCAGCCCGCGCCCCCCGCCCCCGGCTTTCCCCCCTCTCTGCTGCCCCTGGATTTTGTGTTTCCTTTGGCTTTCCCGGTGCTGGCGGAGCCGGGGGCAGGGAGCACCAGAGGTGCACCTGGGGAGGGGCTGGTTAAAAAAAGGGGGGGCAAAAACAAATAATAAAAAAAATATGCAAAAAGTGAGCAGTTGGAGATTAACCGTATGGTGGGGGAAGGGGCAGGGGCAGCACGAGGGGCAAAGTGCCCCAACATTAAAAAATACTAAGCTGTGACTTACAGGGAGGGACAAAAGCCCACTAAGAGGTGTTACGTGATTAAAAGCAATGATGCAATTGATGCAAAAGCAAACCCACAAAGTGGAAAAAAAAAAAAACCCAACACCCCACCCCACCGACCACTCGTCCCTGCATTAATTAACCAATTAAAAAAACTTCATGTAATTATGGTGACAGCAGCTTTGTGCTTAAAAAAAAAAGCAAAGTGAAGTTTCAACAAATAAAAACTGCCCGGAGCCTACCCTGAGAGACCCTCCATGGGGGGCCCAGGGCCCGTGTCCGTCGGAGTGGCTGTTTGTCCTCTCTACCTGGACCCGATTCCTCCAAGTATACAGACATACAGGAATGTCTAATATACACACATTTTTACTCTGAAACTTAGGACAGAAGAAAAATGTTATAGTAACCAGCGCCTGCCATCAGAGCCGCTGTCTCCAGATTAAACAGGTTTTCTGCCTCTTAAAACAACAACAGCCTCCTTTTTTGAAATTATAATCGCATTCAAGGAAGACACACATAAAAAAAAAAAAAGAGTGCATGTGTATATACACAAAAGTTTACACGTACTTACACGCACATATATATGCATATATATCATACGTATGGAAGTCGAATAGATATATTCCTATTATATGTATATGTGTATTTATAATTTCTATATGATATGATATTATTAAATATTAATATTATTATTAGTATTATATATTATATAACACATAAATATAATACATATATACACATATAATATATAAACACAGAGAGAGAGAAAGAGAGCTATATATAGGATGCCCCTTCCAGTAGGCAAAAGCCTTTATAGCATTAAACCACCGGAGCCATTTCTACGGAGCAGGAGGCTGATGCGCTGCAGCACCGACATGGGCAGAGAAGCCCTGCCAGCCTCTGCACCGGGAACACGCTGAGAGCAGGACGGCAACGAGCGCATGGGGCCGGGGCCGAGCCGGGCTCCCCTCCCAGGCCTCATCCTCCGCCAGCGATCGATAGCCATAAGAGCCTCCTCGGCAGCCTCGTGGAGCCGCCGGCCCTCCGCCGTTCTCTGGGAGGACACTGGAGTCTGGGGCTTGGCCAAGGATTGATGGAGCTGTTTGGGTCTAAACCCTGCACCTGTGGCAGCCACAGCATGGTTTTTTCACCCAAAGGAAATAATAAATATATATATATATATATATTTATTGCTGGGCTTTTCTTCGTTGCAAACAGCCGCATGGTGCAGGGCTCCTTTGGGGCAGCTGCGGCCCAGGGCAACGCTCCCCGTGCTCCAAACGCCACCAGTGCCTATTAACGAGGTCAGCGATACCGAACGCTGAACTGCAGATTATCTGGCTGTTGACATCAATCGTAATCTCCCCACGCTGCCGCCAAACAATTATGGGAAAGGCTTGGGTTTAACGATAAAATGACACTGGAGACGGGTTATTGGATTTCCGTGGATGTTCTGCAATCTGACGGCAGCGAGGGCTGAGCAGGGCTGGCAGAGCTGCACGGGTGCAGGGCAGCACCCAGTGAATTTAGGAGCCGCCATTGATACCAGCCCTAAGTCTGGGGGTGTTCATCAAGCTCATCCCATCCCACAGGCAGTGTCTGCCCAGCCAACGCAGGCATGATGAAGGCAATGTCTGCCCAGCCCTTGGGTGTCCAGGAGGGACCCGGCCTTGGTGGGTGGGCAGGCGGCAGCCCCCAGCACAGCAGATTGCAGGGCCCGCATTAGCTACCCCCACCGGCTTTGTAGATTAAAGAATTATGAACTCCTGAAGTTTTGCAATATTAATGATGGTAGCCATCTGTTAATCTGGCAGCCAGCAATGAGCTGTTTTTTTTTTTTTTTTTTACTTTGCTTAGTCCAGTTATTAAAAGTGAGTATTTTTAGTTTGGCAGGCAGCTCGAGGAGCGCGACTTCTTTGTGTCCCAGGGTAGCTGTGCCATGACTTGCATCCCAACCCTTAGTGCTGTCCCTAGTTATTTAGGTGCGAGAGCAGGGGGAGAGGAATGTCCCAGGCAGGAGCTGGCCCACAGGCAGGGAAGGGGACGCTGTGTGTGACAAACATAGGCTGGTGCTACGCTGCGCATGACCCAGGGATGGTGTCTAGGGGGTGAGGGACCACACCGGCAGCAAGCCGATAGCCCCCACCAGCTTGCCAAGCCATCCCTGGGAAGCACAGGGTCTGTCCTCAGTGCCAGCTGCTAATTATGGCTCTCTTTGGGATGGTATTTTAGACAATCTGTTCTCTGGTGCGCACTCTGAAGGGATAAACTCATTTAGCAGGTTAATTAGTGTCCTTGGTAAAAACTATAGCAGCACTCCCCCAGCCCACTCAGCAGACGAGCGTGGGAAGGGTAACGCAGACAGAGCGAGGGTGTTTGGGGATGGCCCTGTGCATCACCTCCGGCTCCGCTGAACTCAGCCCCTGACAATGTTATTGCCCAAATCTACAAACCTCGAGGCGGGTGAGAGGGTAAATCTGCCGACTTCACCTTCTCCAGTCAGATCCAGTCGCTGTCCAAGCTTGCCCTGTTGGGATGTGCATCACCATTCCCCTTCTAAGCAGAGCTGAAAAAGCAACACAGGTTTACTGGCAGTACTAGAGGGGGGGGAGGTTGTTCATTTGTTCTTAATTATACTGGCCTGTAAACAATTAGTTTATTAGCAATGTATTTCAGAAACCCTATCCATAATCAATGGTGATGCTAACTGCTGACCACAAGCAAGCAGGTACATTATGCTCCTGGGCTAGATGAGGTTATTCACATTCCAGATTTTAAGGACGTAAGACAATTTCACTATTTTCTGATGAAATTTTATTTTTATTACTTGCAAATGTTCTATTTATTGTTTGGCAGTACACACACTTGCTAAACCAGCAGAATTCTGTTTCTATAATACAATATTTGGATGAGAGAGCTGTAGGTGCCCATTTTCCTCTCCAAACTACCCATTTCAATTTTTAATGAGCTCTGTTTATCTCAATTATACCTGGAATAAAGACAACGAGATCCAGCCTTCGGTTTACCTTTGGGGTTATACTAGTCATAGTCTCAGGATACCAGGAAGACATTTTCTACCACAGTTGATTGTAATGACCTGTCTGTCTAACCCATACCCAAAGTCAAGCGCAGATCTTAAGAGAAAATCTTTTTCTCATACATAAAAGATTTTACCATTATCTATAGTATAAGCCTCACTATAAGGGCTGCTATAATTCATTAAAATTCAGAAGTAGATAAATAATGAATAGATCTACTATTTACTTACAGTAAATAAGCAGTTCCTAGCCTTTCCTTGTGATGGTAAATCCAGGCCTGAAGGGGTAACAAAACACCAGCCCTCACCTGCTCCCTCTCCCTCCTGTGCCCACTCCGCTCCTGCACCGGGCAGGAAACACAGAGACATGGAAGTCTACGCCCAGCCCAAGTTCAATCCGATATTAGTGCTTACACGGTTTTGCTGTTGTCCTTCTACATCCACAGCGAAGTGACAAAGCACGATGTAACGCCCTACTGTTCGCATGCCCAGGGACTAACAAAATGGATTATTTTGGAGAGTTCAGAACAGCAGCCTTCAGGGCAGTCGGCTGCCCAACCTCTCCGCACTGCTAGGAGAGCGCTGAGGGAGCATTACAGGCCAGACTGCAGGTGGGGAAAGGAAACTCTTACACCGGGGCAAAGCAGAGAACACGGATACAGCGCCAATGAAGATTAGTTTGCGACTTCCTGCCCCCTCTTTTTTCTCCCCCTCAGCCATAACAGAAACAGGGACAGGGACCTTCTACCACTCAGGTAGATGAGATTGAGAAAGATCATATTATTAGGAACATGCAAGAAACACCCTTCTTGGAAACCGGGATGAAACACCACGCAGCGTCTTTAGGAGCACAGACCAGAACAAGACACCACGTGGCCAGCCCTGCCGACAGTCAGCAGAACCAGATTCCTGAGTATCAGGGGACTTCACTGACCTCTGTGCATCCTGGTGAACTTGGACAGCACGACATAAAAGGTACAGGAACTGTTTTAAAAAAAAAAAAAGCAGCACACAACTAAAAAAACCCACCAAAACAAAACTGACAACATAATGACAGATTTTCTATGGAATTTTACTTAACATGTACACTTTTGTAGAAAACTTGAACAGCATAACTTATTTAGGATAACAAAAGCTGCAAAAGCCACTGAAAGCCTTAACTGTGCAAAATAAAAAGTTAATCACATATTAGCATTTCCCCCCCACCCCCAACTGCCAAACCCATGCAGACAGGTATCATAGCAGGGCAGAGAAGACTATAAAACCAGGCTAGGAATATTTCTTTATTTCCACCTCCACAGTTCAAAAGTTAACTCTTCAACTTACCACTATAATAAGGATGTGAGAAATGCAGAGAGCCATCAACACCAGTCTAACAGTCACCAATTGCAGAAAACAGAAACAAAGCCCCACAACTGGAAAACCCTGAAAACTAGATTTTTTTTTTTTTATTTAAAAACAAAACAAGCTATTTACCGCATTAGGCCTTCCTGAATCTGGTTTCTTGAAGCAAGTAAGAAAGTTAACATCCTTCAGCCTCAAGAGGCGTTTATTTTTTATAATTATACAGTAAACAAAAGAGGGTGTGCAAACAGCATTTTAATGCACACTGCTGTATACCCGGGGAGAGGCCGTTTTCCCTTTCTCACTTTTGCTCTCTCAGCAGTTGTTCTGCTGCAGACGTCTCGCCCACAGCGCATCTGTGCAACACGACAGAAGTAAACACTTGCGGTGCTTTCTACTTCGTCGATGTTTCTCTCCCCTCATTCCCCCCTTCAATCAGCATCTCTCTGTAGACTGGCTTTTTTAGAAAAACACTTTTAAACCTGCTACCTCTTTAAACAACTGCTTAATACATGGACCTGCAAGAAAGGGAATTTCCAAAACACGTCTGCTGAAATACAGCCACTGTTCACCATCTTAACCTAGGATCTCATTTTTGGATTTGCCTGAAGTCAGTTTTTAGCTGAATGTTTTTGGAGATGACAATCGAAGCAGAACACAAGGGACTCCAGGGAGAGATTTCTCAGTTTAAAAGACAAATTCGAAAATGTTCCTGAAGATTTTGCCAAATTACAGTTTTTCAAAAATGTTTATGAACTTTGAGACTTCATGATGAGCCGTGGTGCCAAGGGGCAGGTGCCTTAATCCCTGGGTAGAGGGAAAAAAAAAATCAGTCAGTATACTTCAGCAATTTTTATAATAATGTTATAATAAATGACATTGACATATGATATATTTGATACATGATACCAATTAGATATTTAAATATATCATTTGATGTAAGTAATATAGTTGTCATTGATATGCTTTGTTGTTAAATTCTAAAATAGAGATACTCACTGCATTGTGAAAGAAGTTGCAAAGATGCTTTGCCCATGGACACCTGAAAAACAGATCCAGATTCTTAATCCATTTCCTCATAGGGACAGACCGGCACCCAGTCTTGGCCACTCCAAGTTTTGCATTACTCAAAGCTTTACAAGAGGGTTAATCTAACAATTCACTTTAACTTCCAAACGGAGGTGATTTCAGCACAAGATGTACAGTAAAATAATGAAGACAAAGATAGACCATAAGAAACAGGATTTGATCAGATTCTCTTGGATCACTGCTACAGCATACTGTAAAGCCTCACAAAACAAAAAAGGACAATTAATGGAATTGCAAGTTTGTTATATACAGCTTAGCTCATACACAGTTGAGTGAAATTAGGTATTTTATTTTCTCAGCTGCACACAGCAAAGACTGGAGAGAAGAAACAGACAGAAGCATTTCACAAAGAAGGTCAACTTACACGTCCATGATTTCCACTTAAGACAGTGACTAAGACATGAATTCTCAACATTACTCTGCTGCCATCAGCTACGTGTGAATTAAAAGTGCCAGAGCAGCCAATTACTCTGCCTTCCAGTACACAACCAGAGTCAATTAATTTTAAACCTATTACATCAATACATTAAAGTCTGTCACTCTAAAGCCTGTAATGCTTTACTGTGTAACACAGGAGAGCAAGGATTATACTTATAAAAAGCTAGTGGTTTCAGAAGTGACACATCAGTGTTTTATTATCACTTGTAATCTAAATAAAGAACTCCGTCTTTTTCAGAACTCCGTTTTCCCCACCGACTGAAGGTCTGTGCTCCTGCAGAACAAGTCGTCTCTCTGTTTTTTAAAAGGGAATAAGAACAACAGGCACAAACCTAATGCTGTTTGCATTACAGTGCACACGTGTTCCTAAATCTTTAGTTTTTGGTGGGGATCTACTCCCTCACCACCATGTGAAGTGTTTCTTACAAGTTTAAGAGAAACACTGACATCGGTACACCCATTGTATTCTTGTAGATCCACAATACACATTTTGAGTTACGTTCAACTATTTTCTCTAAATAAAGTTCTATGCAGTATTATGACTCCTTAGAGTCCAGCAGCTACTTTGCTTTAAGTCCCAACTAAGGTTTTTCGGTTGTTGTTGATAACAGTGATATTTAAGTAATAGAACTAGACTGTACCATATGTAATCTTGATGACTGGTCAGGGTTGCCAAGAGCAGATAACATGTTTTCATAACATTGGGCACTGAGAAGTGAGAAGGCCATTTGGTTGCAACAGGTAACATAAAACAATTTCAAATCTACCCAAAACATCACATTCAGTATTTTTACCACTGCTAATAACAGAGAAGAATAAACAACAAGAATGAATTGTGAGTTAAGACTGTTAATTCAGAGAAAACTACCAGTAGCATTGCAACACAATGATTTTCTATTTGGCTCTGATGGAGATTTACACTTACATATGCAGGTTCTCTGTAATAATATTCAGAGTGAACAGGCCAATGGATTGCATCTTCTTATGTCTGCATGTCAGGAACAGGCAAAGGAATTCACCCACGTACTGGGGACCAAGGTTTTGCCACCTAAGCAGTATAGAACCAGGAAACAGAACTCAGCTGTTCAACAGAGACAACTTTCCTATCGATTCCTAGCATCTTATTTGAATTCTTGACTTACCCAAAGCACTGGGCTGGCTGGTTTCAGAGAGCTAAGGATTACATCTCTGCTAAACCATACTGCTGTGGGACTGCTCTTACTGTTGCCACAAACAAACAGACTTCAGGGAGCAAGTGTTTACTCACAGTTTTAGCATTGTTGCTTTCTGATGATTTAGATCTCTCAAAATCAAGTTGACAATGCCATGGAGAACACGTTCTTCATAGGAAAGATGGTCCAATAACAACCTCAGAGCCCAGAAGTTATTCTAGGAAGAGAAAAAATAAGACTGGTGATTTAACCTAATTGCCATTTGTTTCTTAAAAAAACAGAATAAATTAAAGGTCAGCAAAGCTAAAGGGGAACAAACCCAAATTAAATGTGTCTAAAATCTCCAAGTTGGTGTTACATAAATTTTAATTATAACTTGCTTTAATCTCTTAGAACAGAAATCATTATCTAGGACTCACCCCAAAAGCCAGGGCTATCTCTAAGAAGGAATTCAAGTATGGAAGATCACAAAAAAGCATCTGTTGTACTGCTTGCACTGCGAGAATAAGACAAGCCTCATGGTGCAACTACAGAAAGAGATATCAACAAGACGGCTTATTTAAAAAACGCACTTTCCCCACTACTTGTACTTTGTATCCAGTCAAATCAGCACTAAGTTATACCATTCCAATCAGACAGGCTGGATGTCAGACACGACATCCACAAGAATCTTATGAAGATCAAAAGAAGTGGGACTAGAACACGTACTTCTATTTATATAGCATGTTTCACCTAGTGCTCTCAAAGTCCTCACAGAAACATGAAGTCTCTCACCATCATAGAAACAGAAGTAGAATTAAGGGAAAAGAAAGTCTGGGCCAGGAGTCACATATTTAATGAGTAAACTAAGTGTAATTTACTGAAAAGAAGTAAAAAAGAATGATAACTTCTTAGATGTGTTGACTGCATTTAAGACCTTTCAAGCTGTCTTTAAACATGTTCCACTACACTTGAAACCATCATTCAAAACAAGTTTAGAAATCCTGAGTTTTGAGACAAACACATTGTCAAGCCTCAAAGTATAGTCTCCAGTTTGAATCAAACAACATACAATTACTCTGTAAGAAGTTAAGACAGAATCAATTACCAATCCTCCCACTTTATAAATGCATAAATTTGGACAGTGATGAAGTAAGACTTGTTCTAGGTTGAAGACGGTCAGACTACACCTGACCCCAATAGTTTTATTACCTTCAGATACCTGCTCTAGACTGTGCTAAGAACAGTCTTATGCTGATTCCCCCGAAAAAAACCTTCAAGCCCCCTCTTAAAAACCTTTTCATAATAATCCAACTGTTTTCAATACTGCTGTATCTTCAAGCACAATGAAACAAGTGGTAAATTTCCTTATTGCACACTTACATGAGGAGAGAAAACAGCAGGTGGTAAAGAAACATTAATTTTTGCCTTCAGTTCGTCCAAAAGACCACCACTGGCAGCGAGCACCCCCTGAAATAGAAGCAACAAGTCACAAGTAAAGGGGAAGGATGTCCAGATACTCTACAAACATCAAACAGTACCCAAGATGGTTCTTTAATGTGCTTTTACTTTTTTCTTTTTTTTTTTTAAAAAAAACAGATGAGGTTGACTGTTCAACACCATACTCAAGGAAAGCTGAGGCTCTACAGCACTAACCAAACTGCATCACACAACCTGTTCATTTTAACCTACTATGCTTAGCAGACAGCTGTTTCTGTTCTTGTGAAGGAAACAGCCAGATACTGACTCTTTAAGACTATCTGAATGCATTTTTCTTAAACTGCTTTCCTAACAATTTTGTTATCTAATCCACCTCATTGTTAAAGGCTATAGAATCAGTATTAGGCACTGAGCTGCAAGCAGAGTTAATCTGTTTACTGTTGCATTTAACACTCCTGAATCACAACATTTTCCAAAGTGTTACATTTGGCACATACCACAAGAGTATTCAGTGAGGCACTGTAAAGTTAACCTTAGTATTTAGAAGAATGAGCCAATGCCCATGTCAAATGAAGTCTTGTATAAAACCAAGACAATAGATTCTCCCATTTCACAGTACTGTTTCAGTTACCTTTTGGAAGTCAAGTGGTGGCTCTTTCAGAGATAGGGGATGTAGGTGCCCACTTTTTCCCAGCAAACTGCTACTACCCAAGATCATGATGAGGGAACTCCAGCATTTAGGCTGAAACACATCAGAACATTTGTTTTACAAAGTCAAATCCATTCAGAGGTATAACCTCTTCAGAGAGAAAAGGGTTCTGATAGTAAACCCTTACATTAAAGTAGTAACTGGACAGGTAATATACAGAAACACAGTTTTAATACAGACTCACGTTCCTATATAGTGACAAATTGCTGTAAAGGAGTTTGAGCGCCTGCTTAATTAGAACACCATCTTTCAAGGGAGAGCCTGCAAGAAGAAAAAAAAATCCAAAACATATCTTATATTCCCTCATTAACTACAGAGTGTGAACACAAACAAGGTGTTAGCGTAACTACAGATATGTTTCTATAGAAACCTAACAAAAAGAAACAAACAAGTGTCTACAGCTATTTTACAATATTTTGTAGGTTCTGAATAGAAAAACAGCATCAACTGTAAAACGTTATTCTGGGAAGCTGCAAAGAACTGAATACAATTTAGACTAAGCCATCACAGAACAAAGTCTTCATTATGTACGTCACACCACAGTACAGTGCGATACACACCGTCAGTATCTCATAAGTCTAAGAATTCTACTAGTAGCTGAACATCTCCAAAATATATCTTTCATTTCAGGATACATCTTGACAAGTAACTGTGATCATCTGCCTTGGTGCATGCTATCAGTGGCTGTACTAATGACACAACATAACACACAGATCGTGAAACCCTTTCCATCAGGAAGCTTTTATTCTCAAGGTCAAGGCTGAGACATACCATAACACTAAGTTACACGCTGCCACTGGTAATGTCATGATGTAATAGAGAGCTTTGTATTTTCTTTTAATAGGTTGCTTTCAGCAAAACAACTTCACAGCTGACAAAACTAGCTCTTTGTGCGAAGTGTACTGAACAAATTAATGTTTAAATGTAAAGACATTCTTCCTGCCCAGTGTTATGTACCATGCTTTAGTCCAGACAATCTATAGTATGGTTCAAAGTCCCTCAGAATGTTACTAGATTTAGTGTAAAAGTGAAAGCTGTAATTAAGTAAGGTTCTAAACATATGTAAGCAAGAAATCACACTTGCCAACTCTGATCCAGGGCCCAGGGTCTAGCATATCCTTTCCAGTGGGGACACTGCCTGTTCTGAACATCTTCAGGTAGACCTCAAACTGAAGAGGCATTATCCGGCAGGCAGTACAGCACGCAAGGCTATTGACAGGAAACAACAGCGAATGCGCAGCATCGAGGAAGTCTCCAGTTTTACACAAATAGAAAGGGATTTTATCTCGAAGGTCTCTTAACCTGGAAAGAAGGAAGAAATGAGTATTTGATTTTCATTAACAGGAAAGGTTTTTTTACAATAGGTATGTATAGATCTGACTATGCTTGACCACTAGTAAGTTATATCCAATAAAGAAATTAGTTGCAGTGCAGTACTGCACTGTTTTCACTTAGCAACCACCTGCCAAAATCCTACTGCTTTTCACTCTGCCAGTTGAATTAAACACATTGAAGAAACACTGACTGGGACACAATCTTAAGGCAAAGAAACAATTAAAAAAAAGGAAAAAAGCTATTTACCCTTTGGTATCATTGCATTTCACAGCTCTCAGGTAGCGAACAACTTCTTTATAGCTGGAGAGAAAAAAAGAGTGAGTAGGAAGAGGAAGGAAGTGCAAAGCTATATGCAGGTCAATCAAGTATTTACTACAATTAATGAAGCAAAACAGTAGATCTTCCCACACAAGAGACATTGCACAATAGGACAGAAATACAACTGGCAGAAAGACACAGTTGGAAATATGTTCCAAGAAGCTATCCATAGATTATCTCTGTACTCTGGCAAAATAAAACAGGAGGTTGCCTTTCAATTTAAGTCTTTAAGTAGACTGTGCTCTTTTGAATACAGACTTCTGAAGATACAGAGACCAGGACACACTTTTTTTGCTGCCTTCCACCTAGTCAGCCTTTGATGAACAGAATTTGTTTTAAGCATTAACATCTAAAACCTACTGGGGTTACAGAAACAAAGAAATTATCCACTTCAACATTCTTTTCTGGTCCTGAAGTGTTCAAAGGGCTTGATTCTGCTTTGAAAAACTTCAAAAAGCTACTGGCCTTGTTGATAAGTAGTAACAGGCATGAACAGCTTCAAACGTGTCTTTGTTTTGTATATTTCCCCATTATACAAAACTCCTGCAGATGTTAGGAAAACACTATACTGCAGTCAATATCATGCAAAATGTAAAAGTTGAGTTCATAAACATAAAAATCCAAAACAAGACCAAACCCATCTTACTTCTCTTTGTCTACTAATTTCTCCACTCGAGCCTCTATAACAGGGAGTGTTTCCCACAGAAATACTTTTCTTCCTTTCTGTGTTCTTTGACCAGTGACGTTCTGGCCTTTTAAAACTGTAGTCAGTAATACATGGTCCCATGGCACAACATTCAAGCTGGAAGTACGAAAACAAAGTCATTTTTAAGCATGTTTTGTTTGTACACCACAATTTATTTCCCTTAAGTAACAGGAAGATTTACCAATAAAGCATTTTGAGGTTTACTCACTTTGGGGTGGGGGGGGTGGGGGAAGAGAAAAGCTATATGGACAACAACATAGCCATAGCATCAAACAACTGTTCCTGTAAGGACAGGACAAATACAAAGCAGCTAATACTGAAATCTTCCTATAAAATGCTCACACCTAACACTATCAGGGAAAGAACTATTCTATATAACCGTTTTCAAATCAGGCAACTGTATAAAAATATATTCTGTAAACAAAGAACATACCTATTTGAGAAGCCAAAACAGTGACATGGAAGTGAGATGGACTGAAAAAAATTAATAAACTTGTCATACAAGTTTTTTGGAAAGTCACACAACACCAGCATCCTCTGAAGTTGTGTTGTGATCCTATGTTTTGAAAAGGAAAAAAAGAAAAATCAAAATCTCTTAAAATTAGGTGAATTACTATTATTAAGTAGTGGTTTTCTTAATCCTATGGGAAGTTATTCTATAGAAGTTTTTGTTTTGTTTTTTTTTGTTAAATGTCAGATAGGTTAGATCTATATTTAAGTTTGTACTTTAAGATTTGTGGTTAATAACAGTATTGCTCTTTTGTTACTTTTAAACATCAGTGAAGCCAAGGTTCTGTAGTCTTAAGTTTTAAAACAAAGATCCCCAGTGCGTACATGTGAGAAACACTGCAGAAACATATGATGAACCCGATAAGCAACCTGATCAACCTGAGCAACTTCAATGCTAGTGAAACCATTTTTGTCTTAACTGAAAACTGGAGATAACACACTGACACAAAGAAGAGTTTACTCTTTTAAAATTGGGGGATGGAGGCAAAAAATTCTTTTTCCTGTTCTTTTAAAGTAAGAAATAAAAAAAAAATCAAGAATAATAATTTAGAATGAAAACTGATACAGGATTTAGGTTATACTTGTCATTAGTTTCAAATAAGAGGTGAGAATATATAATTGTTTTTGAGTGCTCCTGAAAAAAGTTAATTCTTAATTCATTAACTTTCTGTTGCAAGTGAATTTCAGGTTAAAGGTGAAATACGAAGCTAAAATGAGAAATGAATTAAGCCAAGTGAGCGAGATGTCCTCATTCAGTAGCCTCTGGGGGAACTTTACTATGTTACATCCCTGACTACTCCATCCCAGTGGAGTACTACAAGGCTGCTGTTTTGATCTTTAACAGACACTATTTACTCTTTGGCTCAATAACCACAAGTAGCTACCTGACACCACCTTCTGGCCTGGCCTTACAGAACACTCCTAGACTACAGTTGACAATTAATCCATCTTCTTGGCTTTGCGTTCCCCATTGAGTTATTCTCCTTTGAGGCAACAAAGAAGGGTCTGAATGTTTACGTGGCTCTAAATAAGGCAGGTATTGCCCTTGTCCTTCACAGAAAGGGACTAGCATTACACAGAGCTTCTAAAAATCCTGGTTTGTGGTGTACAACTGTGGAATATGCTAGCATGCTCAAGCCTCTGCTCGTTAGGCTGACTGGTGCATCTTGTTGTTTATATTCTTCTGCCTGGCACTATTCATCTGCAGTCTACACACAGGCAGCAGCAGGGTATTCTTGCTCTGCTCAAACAACGCCTAAGACAGTACAGTGGGGTCCTGTTCCCTGATAAGGAGTTCCTGATGCTACAGAACCATAAGATTATACACCTGTGCAAGTTTACTTTTGGCTTTTAAGAGCTAAAGCGTTCACTTTTTTTCTTCATGTCTTTAAAGAGAAGTAATTTTAAATGCATTTTAAATGCCAGTAGAAAGTTTGCAGCCAGCAACCATTCCATTGCCATCTCAACATCATATGATAAGACAAGTCTTACCTTTGCAACAAACAAGGGACAGCAATCTTTAACGAAGCAGTATGACCAAGGTTCTGCCAGCTTCTAAGAGGGGATGAAAAAAAGCACTAATGTTTGGTTGTTTTTTCTGCCTTTTTTCCTTCTCTATACTCAACTGTTTAAGAAAATACTTTTCTTAAAAAGCATTGGGAGCTATCCCGCTAAGAAAAATTATTCTAGACAGATAAAACAAGTGCTCAAAGTCTAAAACACTTTCTAGAATTAATAGTTTTACAGCAGTACCTAACCAACTGAAGCATACCTCCTGCCCACCGACCCATGCAGAGTAAAGCAGTACCAAACCTTCTACCCTGCCATATTAGACCACTGTGGGCACTTCTTTGCTTTTACAGTGCCTATGAAGGGCTGTATACCATCATCCCATGAGAGGGTCAAACCACATCCCATGTAACTACAGCGAATGCTGCGGGACTTATTATAAGCATACAAAGACAGACCTACCCAAATAACATATCAAGCCTGCTCCTTGCAAACCTTGCCAGTTCCTCAGAAAGAATTGCAGAGGAGCTACTGTTTCTGGCCTCTTGAACCAGCCCAGATCACATTTACTTCTCCTTTATAAAAAGCCTTGAATTTAAGCCTGAAAATATTTAGGTTCTGCAAAGCAAAGCTCTGGGACCTTGCTCAAGCTAGACAGTAATCAAGCATGAAACAGCTGGGATATAAACAAGAAAGTAACCAGCACAAGTAGTAAAGACTGAAGTATGTAAAGCCTGTTTTTATTTATTTATCATGCAGTCCTTCCAGCTGACAGGTCAGCCTCCAGACTTACAGGAATCATTTAAAACTTATTAGCCAAGGAACATCACATCCTCCCTTCCTTCCAAGTCAGAAGCAGACGTTTCTTCACGCAATGCAGCTTGTGCATTCTCCTCTCAGGAAACCTCCCCTGCCCCTTCTCCTGAAGAACTAACCCCACCTGCCATCATCTGCTGTCTGTCATCCTCCTTCCTTTCAGTTCTCACCTCAAATTCATTCCCCTCATTGGAGATCGTCTCTCCCCCTCATGACTCAATCTGACTTAACTTCCTCCTCTCGTATCCAGCCTTTAACCTTCTCTTTTCCCCAAAATCCCTCCCCATAACCAATCTCATTTCTCCCTCAGGTGTACTCATTTTCCTCTCATTGTGCTGCAGCCAGGTCTGTGATCTTTACACTGTCCTTACCCTTAATAAATAGAAAACCAGAACTCTCTCACTTAGTCTCCTCCCTTTGAGAAGCTGTGACGGTTTAACCCAAGCGGGCAACTAGGATGATGCAGCTATTCACTCACTCCCCCCTCTCTCCCCAGTAGGAGAGGGAGAAGAGGGAGAAAAAGGAGGGAAAAAACCCTTGTGGGTGGAGATAAAGACAGTTTAACAGAACAGTAATGGAAGAGGGGAAAAAAATTAACAGTAAAAGAATATACAAGTAAAGTGATGCAACACAAATTACTCTCACCACCCAAGGATTGGTTGCCCAGCCTGTCCCAAGCAGCGATCATGGATCCCTGCCCCCCAGCCAACTCCCATTTATATACTGAGCATGACATCTATGGCATGGAACATTCCTTTGGCCAGCTTGTCCTGTCTATGCTCCCTCTCATCTTCTATGGGAAGCTGAAAAAGTCCTTGACTAATGTAAACATTACTTAGCCACAACGAAAACAATATGTGTTATCAACATTATTCTCATACTAAATCCAAAACACAGCAGCAACCAGGAAGAAAATTAACTCCATCCCAGCTGAAACCAGGACAAAAGCAAATGAAGATTACACACTAGATGTGGAACTGGATACTTACAAAGCAGGGTCTTTATGAAGTGCTACCTCTTTAGCTGCTCCCAGAAACATGACAGCAGCAGCTTTAGGACTCTCTCTTTCTGCCTGATTTAAAAATCTTGTTACCAGCGCAAAAACTCCAGAATACCTAAGAAAGTTAAGTAGTCTGTAAGATAGAGCATCTGCAGTGATGTACTTTGTAAACAAATGGCAATTATGACCATTCTGCAGTTTGAGAGCAAATTGACTTGCCTTTCCTTGAAAAGTACCTATATAATATAGTGAAGAGGTATTTGCACAACCATTACTTTAAGCATTTTAAAAGCACATGCCATTGAGTAAAAATCCTAAAAAACAAATTAGTAAAAATACAGGCTTTACTTTCATGCTTTCACAGGTCATAATAATGAGGGCTATTATCAAGTGTCTTAATACAGCACAAGAGATGTATTTAAAATTGTATTTAAGATGTATTTAAAGATGTATTTAAGGGTGTGCTTAAACTACATCTAAGTGCAATTTAAGAGCTCTCTGGCCAAATAAGTTCTCTCAACTATGTTTCTGGTATATCAGGTGCCATGATTCTAATTATCACCTGACTAAAGGAAATCAAACCTGCACTGACCAGTATGTACTGCTAGTAGCCGAGTTCTGTTGTCACTTACTTGTATACAACCTCCATGTTGCGTGATCCGCAGGTATTGCATTGCCCAGGAGGCAGTTTTGGGAGGCAAAAGCACTCATGTTGTGTGGGAGGCATTCTTTCTCCAGCCAGATACTTATTATATTCCACAGAAAGTTCCTGGATAAATTTTATTAGAAGACTTCCTAACAGAGCAGACAGATATGAAACTGTTAGTGCAATTTTTAATTTTTTCATTTAGTTTTGAAACAGAAAAACAATCATAAGTATCCCACGTAAAATATTCAGTATGTTACGTGCACGCAAACTTATTGACCAGGAAAGCTTTGTTGCTTCTTCCAGAGAGAGGAAAACAGTGAAGTACACAAACTGGACCTGCAGACCTGTGTCTGGTCTGAGTGTGGCCCAGAAAGAGAGTAGCAACGGTAAGCTGCTACCTTAAAAATTCACCAAGCCTTTGCAAGGAGAGTTGTGGATCAGACAAGCCATCCATCAAGCCACACACTGAGTAGACACAGTGATTCACAGGTCTCTCAGGACAGCACAAGAGCATAACGCTTACCACCATGCCGAAGGTCTGCGTCTATATCTGTGAGCTCCAAATTGAACATTACAAGAACACCAGCCAAGGCAAAGTCACGCTGGTCCTTCCAGAATTTGCTTTTGTTGTGTGCATTGCAGTGACAGAGGGAAGGGGTTGTCCAATTCTCGCACTATTTCATAAAATGTGAAAGAACAGGGAAAGGGTTTGTTTTTTTCCCCCGCCCCCACTCGAGTTGAGCAAATCAGTAGTTCCTCTCTGTGAGAGAAGAACTACAATTCACTTCATCCTTTACAGAGCTAGACAAAGCTGCAGTGAAGTATTTTGACAGTCAGGGCAAGAGGCCAATATGGCAATACCTCAATACTATGGCTTAAAAAGAAAAAAAAAACCTACAGTAATTTACCTTCATTCCTGAATACCTTACAGAGACACTTAGGGTTGGCACCCTCCCCACAGCAAATCAGTAACAGAGTACTGTCTTTGCATATTCACCCCAACTTTGTCCACAGTTCAAAGTTTTCCGAATTCCAAGAAAAACCCAAACAAACTCCAAGCACCCAACGGCTCCCCCCCCTGCTCCTTGGGATAGAAAAAGCTAAAATTTTGACATTTGTTTAGTGCAGCGAGAAGCAGTCCAATTCAGTAATCTAACTTTATAAAATACATGACGTGCCTAAGGCAAACAGGAGGTCCATTTGCTTAAACCAAGTCAACGTCTACTCCAACAACTGGCTGGACTACTAGAAATAAACCCAGACAGCAACCACCTTTTTAGTAGTATTATGAAGCAGACAGTTATCACCATTTAGGAGAGGAATTGTTAAAATAATTAATCACATATAATTTATTCTTTTAGTGTGCTAAAGAGTAATTTCTTTTAAAAATACTGTTGAGTAATCTAGTTTACTCAAAGTTGTGTATTTCTTGATTACAGCTCTTCTTA
Source organism: Burhinus oedicnemus (assembly GCA_008921705.1). NCBI lineage: Eukaryota > Metazoa > Chordata > Aves > Charadriiformes > Burhinidae > Burhinus > Burhinus oedicnemus. The sequence goes on from VFFE01007149.1 coordinate 1,566,857, forward strand.
CCTCAGAAGCTAATTTATCACAAACGTAGCAGTAGCACTGATTACAAATATCAGCATTTTTTCCAAGAGGCGAGCATGTATCACATTCCATTCGTCTACAAAGTTGAAAAAGACAAGGTTATTTATGAAAGAAGATACATGCTTATCCAACCCTACTTATGCTTTCAGCTGTTAAAAAGCTAACAAGGTTACTTGACAGGATGGACTAAAGTGGAAAATGAAACCCCCATATTAACCTCCACGTCACTGAACATACTCAAACGGGTGCATTGTACAGTCATATCTCGCATGAGGCATCACTTTTGCTTGTTTACAGAAAGTAACCATTAATTCACATTCCTCATCCGCAACTTCTTCAGATTTCTTCTCTTCCAGGGCAGACTTCTCTGTAGAAAAGAGAATATGCAGTGTAAATCAGTATAAAGGTAACAAAAACTTCATTGCAAATTCAACCCGCTATTGACATTTATTTTTTAAAAACACTTTAAGGCACAAATTTTCTTGTGATTTCCTATGGTGCCAGTAAGAATTGTACAGTGGCCTGGGACAAAAAACTCCCACACGCTGTCAAAACAGAGGTAATGTAATCAAAAAGGATCCAATTGGCATTGAAAAGGCCCAGTCTCAGCTAAGTTTGTAATATTCTGAAACTACACAGCAGCATACTTTAGGGTAAGTACTGCCGTCAAAGAAATCCCAAAAGTTATGGAACAATGGCAGTTCCTCCTGATTTTATTTATTTTTGAAGTACTTTGTTTTCCTAGCAGCAGAAAGACATATTTCAAGCATATCGCATAACATTCTACTTCAGCTTACTTCAGAAGTTCTTTGCAGAACTTCAGCAACAACAAGAGCATAGTACTTACCCAAAGGGTCTACTAACAGAACTGAACTCCCCAGCGTGCTCTCAGCTTCATCATCGCTGATCAGGATTATGCTCTGCTCTTCTTCTTCTCTTTTCAATGGCCCCATGGTTACTGAACTCCAGAGGAAAGGAAGTACTTGGCAATTAACAGGACATAAGGCTGCTTCCCACTTTGAAGGTGCTTTCCTCAGGAAGGGAAAAACAAGACTCCTCCAAGATCAAAATTCTCCATCTACGTTGATTAAGTTATACTAAGGATAGAAACAGTCAACCCTTATTGCAGTCAGCAGCTCAAAAAACACTACAGTTTCCATCCAGAGCTGAGAGAACCCTAAAAACAAGAAGATAGGACTAGAAGAAAAGAAAGGGGAAAAACAAAAGAAGAAAAAAAAGAAGAAAAAAAGGATGAGAGCTAGCATTCCTTTGGTGGGACCGCCCTTGAAAGAACCATCTAACTACAACAACTACTGCTATTCACAATAACTTAGCTGCCCCTTGCAGACTGCGAGCTCGAGGCACCAGAGACACCCAGTGCAGACCCGCCTGCTCTCCCTCCCTCGCTCTCCCAGTTCCTCAGCCTCAAACAAGCCCACCCCCATCCCCCCTCGCCCCATAACCCTTCCC
>VFFE01007149.1:1568365-1615255 GCA_008921705.1 Burhinus oedicnemus
CCAACCGCTCCCTCTCACCGTACGACCCCACGCCGATGGGCCCGAGCCGCTCCCGCCGCCACCGAGCAGCTCAACCCCGCCACTCTTTGAACGAATAAGTGCTTCCGAGGCGGCGACCCCGGAAGGGACCCGCGAGGTGACGCTGCCCGCGCTACTTCCGCCCTGGCAGCGGGGTGGCAGAGCTGCGGTGCGGCCGCCATATTTGGTGAGGGCAAGTGGCCGCGCGCCTGACGCCTGCGGGGCGCAGGGCCTGGTGCGGGCTCCCACAGTGATTAAATAAACCCTTCACTCTCCGCGGGCTGTAGAATGAGAGGGAAATCGGCATCCGTGCAGGGTCCTGCGGGTCCTATCGACGCGTGAGGCCCTGCAGGAGGGGAAGAGGGAGGCAGTGAAGCCCCATTGCGTCTCCTGTGGCTTTTTTTGGGGGGCATCTTGGTGGCCCAGGTCCCACAGGCGACATCCTGCGCACACTCCTGGCCGTGCGGGCCCCAGACGCCTCCCTGCAGCCGGGAGAGTTGCTTCCCTTCCAGTCAGGCCGGGGCATGCTCATCCCGAGCCACCGTGGCCAGGACAGCAGCTGCTGGAGGAGGAAATGTTTTCACTGCCTGGGGGCGTCCCTAATCGCCACGTTCTGTCACGACAGGCTTTTCCCACTGCAAACCCAGCAGGAGATCAGCGAGGAAAAGGCCACATCTAGCTGACATTCAGGATTCCCCCAGTAACACTAGATGGTACCAGAGCTCCACGCAGGCTCAGACAGGACCCGGCTGGACAGAAAGTACCTGAAAAATGGAAATTCTGAAACATGGAAAGCTGAAGATGTAAAGCTGCAATGTATTAATATGCTGCTGGCAAAGTAATCGCTTTTTCTATGGGAAGAAGTGGACAGGGGAGTTCTGAATAAAATAAGGACATTTTTCTGGTGTTCAGTGTAATGTAGTATTTGTGGTTAAAAATTATCGGTGAAGCGACAGTATTACAGCACCTGGTAGGGAAGCATTTGAAGACTAATTCTCAGAGAATTCTTCATTACTAGTAATTAGTAGTTAAGGAAAATGTAGGAAGTGTTTTAACTTAAGCAGAAACTGCCATTAAATCATAAAAATGAGGCACGTTCCTGGTACTGTTAATATTAGGAACTATTGAAACAGCACTCGGAATATGATCACCTTTTTCTGTAAGCGGCTGCACACATTGCAATGTGCTGCCTGAAATATTCATGCGTTAAAAAAAAAGGTCTTCCTGCAAATGAATATTTATTCCATGAATAATCTTTAATGTCTTTGTAGCTTTCAACACATTCGGGCAAAATGTTTCAAGTTTCTGTACTTACAATGAAAAATCTAAACTCGACACCTAAATAGGTGGCCTGATTTCAGCTGTATGGAGCACTTTTGAGTAGAGACATCATTTCCTTCACATAGTTGCCTCTGTAGCATGACAGCATTTTAGCAGCCTCGAGTAACTCAACACAGCAATTTAGGTGATGAAATGAAGTATTGAGATAGCAGGGAGAAATAATAAAGGCAGAACTGGCACTTGGCCAGAATAATTTTTCTAAAACTCCGCTCTCATGCAGAAGTCCTACGAGATGATCTTATGGCTAAATATGGTCAGGACTTCAGTGCTGTGCCTCATCCAAAACACAGCAACGCTGGTGTTTCCTCTCTTTCCAGATGAAGAGTTGGCGTCGGCATCCTATTTTTAGTGGTGTGGGTGTGAAATACGTTGGTTAAATTTCACATTGCCTGAGCTCAGTCTGCTCTGCCATGTCAGGTTTCGTGCTCAGACCTAGCAAAGCTCAAGGTCTGGGGTTGACATTGTAGGCTCCTCCTTCAAGGTCTTCATCTTGTAGGTCAATGTGTTTTGCATTTAGGGTGAAGAGACAGCTCTCCTGCTCCTTGAGCCCCTAAGTCAAACAAAGCGCCCTGTCCTGAGCCACAAGCTGTGTGAGGTAAAGAAAAAAGAGAAACGGCTTCCAGTGAACTCCCACAGTCACAGTGAGAGGACCAGTGACTAGGCTGGTGTTCAGTCCGCTTCAATGGCCAGCAAGAGCCCATCCATAAAGTGCTATAAATGTCTCAAAACACACCTGGAAATGCAAACAGATTCTTCTACTCATTTTTCAGCACAAGAGCAGCAGCTTTCCCATCACTTCACAGCACAGACTGCTTTGCTGTGCACTTGCCTCTGTCCCTTTGTAGAGATTTGGGAATAAAGAAGATGAGGGCGTATCTGGCATCCTCAAAGAAGTGGATTATAGATAATAATTAACTGCAGTCTGGAAGGTGAAATGTTAAGGAAGGAATACGTAACGCCATGCATCAGTAAAGCTGCTACCGTATGTTGGGGCTGTGCCCATCATTTCCCCACAGAGCCCTGCCATGCTCTTGGTTTATTTTGCAGGGGAGAGGTGTGGAAGGGTCCCAGACTGGACCCACATCGGTGCTTCCAGGAGGCCTGACAAGGAGCAGCCTGGACCAGGTTGGGGTACTGACTGAAAATGCAGAAGACTTCTGCTCTCTGGGAATGAGCAGCCGAGGGCTGGAGGAATGGGTTTCTATCCACCAGCTCCTGAAGTAGAAGGGGAATTTCTCTCTGACCGCAACAGCAGAGCTGTAGAGCAAACAGACCATTAAAATGTCCGTTAAAAAAAAATTTTCACGTCCCATTTATATTTACTGCTGCTTCATTCTGTTGAAAGTCAAAGGCCCATTTGTAGCTGATGAAAGGCTTGGGATAGATCAATTGACTGGAAAAGGCTCTGAGGATTGAAACCTACAATTCCATATGGACAAGTGCTAATCCATCAGTCTGCTGAGCCCAACCAAGGTGCTGCAGGTCTTTCCAGGCACTTGAAGCTGACTCATGTCATGGCTCTTGTGTTTGTTTGGCCCCAGAAAGGATGTTCAGTGCTGGAACTGTAAAAGAGATTCTTACAACTGAGCTTCTGGGAAAAGAGTTGTGGTCTTTTCTAGCTACCTTTGGCGTCTCCGCAGATTCATTGCCTCTGTTAATGGGCAAACTTTCCATGGTGACATGAAGGCGGGTCCCCCCCTGCTTTAATCTTTGAAGTGCCTCCTGGTGCATTGCAATGGGCTGACAAAGCGTCGTCTGCTGTATGGAATCAGCTCTGCTCAGGTTTCATAAGGAAACAGGACTTACGTGATTATAACATGCATATGCGTGGATGACGGGCCCTGTTTGTATCCTGATGTAGCTGAGATAGGAGAAAACCATCTTTGTTCTCCAAAAACCAGGATCCAAGACAAGGGGCTGAGAAAAAAAAACATGCTTCACTGTGCAGGAGGAGAAAAACAGCAGAGCAAGGAAAACGGGTTAGCTCAGGGCCTGCCTTAGTGGCTCTCTACCTCTGTCTAAATAAGAAACAAGCTTTTACCTGAACCCTGATTTTGTGAGGAAATGAGATTTATGTGGTGATAGCCCATGTACGAGTGCAGGTTTCCCTCACAGCTCCAACCCCCAGTAATTACTGAATTCTGGTGCAATTTCAACCAAATGGACAGCAGGTAGAAATCCCAAAGGTAGCACGTTCCTAAAAGTGTTGTGATTTGCGTGTGAGAGAGAGAGAAACCCTCCATTTATGCCTTCTCTGAGTTCAACCATGATCAGAAAAACTACAAATCCAGGAAGAGATGGGACAAAAATTCCCAAGCCATGGAAAAGCCTTGCTAGCATTCATGCCTACGAGACACCAGAGATTTGGCACAGGAGAAGATGCTTAAGATGCTTAAGAATGGGACTCTGGGGTGGCTGATCAGGCAGGAATTGCTCTGGATGAGGTATTCATCATATCTTTTTTTCCCATGTGGCTTTTCTGGTGTCTTAGAAGGGGTGAAAGCCTGCCGCAGCCCCACTACAGTTCAGTTTAAAAGTCCATCAACCATGAGGCACGAATCCATTGGAAACAAGGCCTCAGTACTTCCAGCGTTCACAGGACGACATGGTTTTTAAATGCTTGAAAGAAAATGGTTCATTTAGCTCTTTCCCCTCATAATTTCTTTCCTTCCCCAAGACCAAATAAAGTAGAAATGAGATGCCGTGAGAAAGACTGTTCTCAGGGTATTTCAGGCCCTGTAAAAATGGTCTGGTTTGTTGGCTTTTCTGGGGGACGACAGCCGGGCCAGGGCAGGAGAATCACAAGGACCCACTGGCGCTAATTCATCTTCGGCTACGAGCCAGCCTGTGTCCCGGGCGGGAGAGAGAAGTGGAGATGCTCCCTACCTCGGCACAGCGGCAGCCAAGAGCTCTCGATTTAAGAAACAGATGAATATGAACCTTGTTGGAATGCCTTCAAAAATCTGCTAGCACTCTCCTCCCTGCCGAAAGCCGAATAAATCCCCTTCGTATTTCAGGCTCCTAGTGAGACCCTGAAATATTATCAGTGCTCTTTGACACTCTACCTGCCCCTCATCCCACCTGGCTTTTCACAAAACACATTTCCTCCGCTTTCAGGAAAAAAAAAAAAAGTCAGGTTCATTCAAACCCTGACACTTCTCTAGCACCAGGGTGATCAAGTCTCCTCCATTTTATAGTTGGTATTTTAATAGGGTTTCCTTTTAGACCTTTAATGAGTTTTTATTCCCCTTTGTATATCAGACGCTTCAGTCCGACCGACAGTTTTACTCACCCCATGTGGAGTAATATGAACAGTCAGGACAACCTTTTATTCCTGTGGCAAGGTTTGCTCTGCCAACATTTTTCTTTTGCTCGCAGTCAGAGGGATGTGTTTTGACCCTTTCCTCACTGCCGTTTCACCCATCTTCCAGCCTTTGAGCAAGGACATTTCCCCCTGGTTCAGAGACGGGAACAAAGCCGGCCCTGCTGTCCGTGTTCTCAAATGCTTGCAGCTCTGTATCAGGGAAAGAGGAAAAAAAAACCAAACCAAAAGTAAATGTGGGCTTTGGCTCATCTGAACAGCTGAGTTTTGTTACTTCAGCCTGAGCCCAGACTTGCGGGACGTTTTATTACAGTTTGCAGCAAAGCGGGTCAGGTTGGGGGCTGTCCTCGTGCCTCTGGGGAGCTCACGGGCCGTGTAGGTTTGTGGCTGCGCTGGGGAATCTTACCGTTCACACAACACACATGCTGACGAGCCATCGGCTGGAGAACAAGCCAAGCTGTGACTGCCCCATTTATTCCTAACGTATCCCAAGCCCAGCACAGAGAGAGAACAAATCTCATCCTGCAAGACATGAGGTGCCCGGTCTCATGGTTGTGCTGCAAGGCCAGCGGGAAGAGATGTGTGCCCAAGCTGCTCGGGGGACGAGGCAGTCCCCAACGGTCCTGGACTGAGTCAGAAGGTGCCCAGATCCCATTTTCTTTAGCCACGGATGGCAAGCAGTCACTGGCACCACGCAGGAGGGTTGTCGCAGGACACCTGGCTGGAGTTATAAAGGATTACACATGCCAGGCTGGGTGCTGCACAAATAGATAGGTGTCAGTCCTGGCCCCCAGATCCTGCTGGACAAACAGTGACACGACGAGTGACGTGGATGGGAGGAGTGCATGAAGGAGGGGGAAAAAGGCAGAGCCACTGCGAGAAATTGAGAACCCAAATGGGCAGATGGGTACGGGCTGAGCCTCCGCTCCAAGTGATGTTGGCATTCTCCAGCCACAGGGATTCACAACAACGTTTTCAAAAGACAAATTTTGGGCTAGAAAAGGTTGACCTGCAAATCCGTGAACATTTTTTTGGATGTTTTGTTCTGCATTTGGGAGCAGGGGGCTATCTAGGTGCCTTCTGCTGTCTGCGAGGCAGGCAGAGTGGATTCAGGCATTTCTTGTGCTTAATTACACAGGTCCAATGGACTCATACAATTTAAAAACATATGCCATTAAAGGTTACATATTAAGCATGGTCTTGTTTTTTTGATGTTGCAGAAGGCTTATGCTCATCTGCTGAGAATTAGGAGGTTATTATTCTGCGGAAGCTAATCCAAATTGCCTGTTATCCATAGGCAGAAAATTAAAGGAATATTTAAGCCCATTCCACAGATTACAAACTTGGTGGCATAGCTCTGCAACCAGTAGTATTAGTATCTTGCATTTGATAGTTGCCAATAATTTAAGTCAACTGTTTAACATCTGGCATTACTATATAATGTCTGGCTTAAGCTGTAACCTTTTTTTCCCCCTGCTTTTAGAAAAGCTTTTTCTGCTTTGAGAGAATTTTGATTACTAAAGCCCTTCCCAGGACAGATTTATCCTGTGATTTAACATTTTGTGATGGAGTCTCATTTTGAATCAGTTGAATAATTGGCAGTGACTTTGGTATTAAACTGATTCATGATGTACATCCAGGCCCTTAAATAATTTAACATTATTGTCTTTATAATCGAAGCCCCTTTTTGTCCATTAAAAAGTATCGGAAACAGTCTAGTGATCTGCTTTGATTAAAAATAAAGTGCAGAGGATTGGTAATGATTAGAGATGGTCAGCCTTCCCCTCCGGGGCACCCTCAGCTGAAAGGCACTGCTTGGCTCTGCGCAGCACCAGGCATGGGTTGATGGTCCTGGTGGTTCCTGGATAGTGCGCGTGTTCCATAACCAGCAGTAACTGCGGCTGCATGGCCTGCGTGCAAGGGATTTGAACGGTCTCCATCCAGATGATGAACAGGAAAATATGCCTGTGACCCCGCCAAGCACTGCCAATACCTTTTCGCTGGCCGAACGGTGCGGTCCTGGTGTTGGGCGGGAGCAAGTGCGTGGCCGAGGACAGCATGCAGCGGAGCTGGGTGGGTGCTGCACCCCTCGCCAAGCCCATCGGGTAGCCAGGATGTCCTTCCCATGATGGTGTCCAACAGCCCTTGCCTTGATGCAGAGTCTCCACTCAGTCTTGGAAGAAATTGCAGTGCAGAAAATAATTTTGTTCTCTTCTTTTTGGAAAACTCTTAACTGCAATCAGTAAATCTGGGCATGAAACGCAGAGATTGCATTAGAGGAGATCTACGGCTCTCATCCCCACTGAGGGACTAACGTAGGGTGAACAAGGTGCTCTGGGTAAAAAGTAAATGTAAATGAGCCAAATCCCATCTCTTTTGAAATCAAAACCACAGCTGCCGTTGCCGGAGCCTGGCTGTCACCCGGTGAGCTGATCCCCAGTGGGAGCCCACTGGATGAACGGCCGCCGTGAATCCCGAGGAGTCCCGCCGCCGCCACCCGGGAGAGGAAGGCTCGGCGCTGTGGAGCCTCGGCACGCCAAATTAAAAGCTGTCCGTTTCACACTCCACTCTTCCCCGGCCTTTGGCAGGGGCTATGATATAACAGGTTTTGCATAGCTGCTAGACATCTTCCTAATAGTATCCCCTGTGAATTCTAAATTTCAGTCACAGCCTCTAAATTTTCATTAAGAGCAGTCACACAGAGAGAATGATGGATTAGATTTTATTGTTGGAAAATCTCCAGATAAAATTAAAGTGCTTCTTTCTTTTCTGAAACCTTTACCTTTCCCCTGTGGTGCCCTATAAATAAGGTATCAAATAATGTTTATCCTTTTGAATTCTGCAATCTTACATGTTTCATGCTTACTCCTGACCACTTTCCTGCCTCTTCAGAGATGTCACTCTTCAGTTAAAGCCCGGGAACAGACACGCTACCTCACAGACTTTGCTTTACAAGAAGGCAGCCTGACTTTGTGTCCCAGCAGCATTTAGGAGACTTCACTTAAGCCCAGGTACATATTTGTAAATACAATGTTGTCTCCTTCCCTTTCCTGGAAGTCTTTCTTTGATTTCCTTCCTCCTTCCCATCCTGTTCCCTCTGGTCCTTTTTTTTTTTTTTCCCTAGCTCTCCAGCCTTTCTGCGTACTTCTAATCTGTCCAGCTTGCAGACAGATGAGACACCATTCGGTATACGCCACGATCACGGGGCCTGGGCTGAGGCACTTTCTGCTGGGAACCAGCCGCTGCCTCCAATAGCCAAACCATGATAAGTGGTATCCGCTCCCACTGCCCCTGGCCAGCAGATTTTTATAGCAGATGTTGTTTCTTCCTACAGTGAAAAGGAGAAAAAAAAGTATTCTTTTAGGACAGAGGTCTTAAACAGTTTTAGATGCTTTTAGTCTTCACTTTAACTAAAGAAAGCAAGAGCCCTGCAGGCAGTTGGTAGGAAGTGTTCAAGAGCTGGTAATGCTGGCATGATTCATACTGGTGTCAGCTCGTTTAAATTAAATTCCACGGGGATTTATCCAGCAAAGGCTCCGAACAAGTTTTAGACAGCATCCCCCACCCCCACCCCTCTCACTTCACAGCATCTTAAATTAATACAGTGCAGAAAGGCCAGGACTGTACAAGACAAAGCGTTGGCTGAGAAGAGGAGCTTTCTGGGCTCCCAAACGGAGGGAAGGGTCCCCGCTTCCCACCACGAGTGCAGGGAATCAACAACCATACCCAGGGGAGAGAAAAAAGCAGTTTTCCTGCTGAAGTAACACAAGTCATCATGGTCAACGGGGGTCACTCCGTCTTGAGTTGGAGTCGGGGTCCCACATGGGGACACAGCCTTAGGGGTTACACGACTTACTGTAGTTGACCTCAAAGGATGTCCCTTGTCCCCGGCAGGGCTGCAGCCAGCAGCAGGGTTTTCCCCATGCCAAAAGGCTATGGCTGGCCCCACCAGCACTGCACAAGCAGGTCACTCCTGGGGCTCTTGCTAACCAGCAGTATATTGCATTTCCAGGCTGGCTGGAGCTCTGGAACAGTGTCAGGGCTCCCTTGCCATCCTCCCAGGGCCTCTCCTGCTGCCATTTTCCCATGGCAAAGGCTGTTTTGATGGGCTGATGGGTCATTCCCACCATTTCAGTACATTTTCCTCCTGATTTATCCTACTTGGATAGGAAGAGAATCCACACTATTAGAGAGCTGAGCCAGTTCCTTGTCTCAAAGGTCCTCCATCCCACATGGATCCGCCAGTGCTCAGCTCCCTCAATGTCCTTCCTCTCTGCACAGAGAAGGTGGAAGGATTTCCAAGAGGAACAACTTGCCTTTCTCCTTATAATGCCTCTCACCAGGAGCATGCAAGGGAGCTATCAGCATAGGTGATCTGTGGATGTCAAGCTCATTAAAATCATAAGAGTTGGACTAATTGCATCAGCTGGGCATCAGGTCCTTGGTTTTCACTCCAGTTTTGATGACCCACCACTGACCTAAGGGCTGGTTGACAGAGTAAGGACCCCAGGCTGAGCCCGCCGGCATCCGTGGCAGTTGTCTATAACTATTTTCCTTTTTTAAAAAAATTTCTCAGAACTCTTCTTGCACCAGTGGAAAAATCACACATCGGCTGTGAAACAAACAGAAAAGGATCCGAGTCTCATCCTTTCTGCTGCATTCTAATGTCATCCCAAAGGAAGCGGCGCTGCCTTGGCCACTTGCAGCAAAGGAAAGAAAACTCGCCGAGTTTATTGGCTACTTTTATTGGTTTGTCTGTGCCACGTTTCGCAGGCAGCTGTGCCAAGAAAACACCGCAGCTTTCCAGAGACGAGGCCTCAGAGAGGCAGAGGTAAGCCCAGGAGAAGAGTGAAAAGCTGGAAAGAGGAACCTTGTAAATTTGGTACCAGCAAGGATGGAGGGGTGCCAAAGCTGACCGAAATCTGCCATGAAACGAATCAGATCGCAGCCTTCCCTTCCCTGTGCAGAAGTCACGACGCCCACAGCTGGGAGAGCGGCCAGTGTTATTTTTGGGCAAGATTTATGCAAGTTCCAAGCAGAGCCTCAGCGAAAAGGAAGCAAGGGGGAGAGATGGAGGCTTCTTTTTAACAGAGATGTTGGAAAGACATAGGAGTCATGAGCAAAGAGCTAGAGCATCTATTCTGGGGTTGAATACCTCTAGGCTGGACAGACCAGGGACAGACCATCACAGGCCAAACATGGCTGTCCCCCCATAGCTCCTGAGCTGCAGTGACAAATTTGAGGAACAGCTAAACCAGGTTCCCCACCAGCCATGTCCCCAGGTCCTGTCCCGGGTTCCACTGCATGGGCTGGGTGCAGGATCGCATGGCCATGGTCCTCTGCAAATACAATTTATCTGAGCAGAGGAAGAGGCAGGGTTGCTTCGGTGGCTTCCTAAAAGGCCAATCTCCATGGCCCCGCTGTGGGATGGGGATGCGGGAGAGCAAGGGGCACAGGGAAGCACAGGACCTTTAACTCCATTTTCATTTGGGAAGGAGGTGTTGACATTTTAAATGCCATGAATGATAGATAATTGGCAGTGTCTCGGATTCATGAAGTCACTGAAAAGCAAAAAAACCCCTTTTTTGATGCCTGTGGTAACAATCCAGTATTGGGTTATAAGTGACTCAAGCGAGGACCGCGCGATGGCAGGGCATGCTTGGAGACGGGAAGCGTGCCCATGGGCCAGCACGCTCGGCACGGTGTTTCGCAAGGATCAGCTGGACACCATCCTACCCTTGCGCTGCTGGTGAAGTCATTGTGGCTTTGCGCCCCCGTCCTCGTCCTGCTCCCGAGAGGACAGGGTAGAGCAGCTGTAGCTCAGCATGTCAGGCAAAAAATCATCGTCTTCTTGCCTGCTGACTCTCTGGGGCCCCGGTATCACAGGCACTTGGAGGAGAGGCTTGCTCTGCCCAGGCTGAGCTCTTCACCTCCTGCCTTGTGCCAAGTATACATAGAGTCGAGCAGAGGACCGAGTGGAGAGCAGTTCCTCACTGGAGGATTTTGCTCATGGATGAACACATGCAAGCGGGTCCTTCTGGCTGCTGATCGCCCCTGCATAGGAAAACCAGAGCTACCGCAGCTTGGGTGCGCACTGTGAAGGTGGAATGTCTTATGATAAGAAGGAAGCATTTTCTTTTTACTACCTGGTTGTTCCCAGCGTTTTGCATCTGTTAGGCACATCACCTCTTAAAAAGTGGAGTGGACCAGCTGCTGCTACCTGGAAATCATTACTGGAGTCTGCGTGGGTATGCATACCTCTGCGTCCACGTGGCTCTGCACATCAGAACTGCGTCATGCCGAGGCTCAGTTACTCTGAAACCATCCCATGCTTATGGAAAGAGATCCAAAGCTGACAATTTCAGAGGCTTTGTCCACTGATCCTATCACCTGGACCATCAGGATGGCAGCCTAGTATGGTGTAGGTTCACCAACATCAATAAGCTGTGGCTGCTGTTGACCGTGTCATTGCAGCGCTGGACAAAGGCCCTGTGTACCCCATGCACTCCATCCGTCAACAGCTTGGGTCCTCTGCACGCCTGCACAACACCATGGCTGGAAGACCCCAAGGAAATGCCACCCCTACATGGGGAGGTGCTGGGAGCCACAGGAGTCTGGTGGTGGTCCCTTCTGGGAGCAGGACATGCGAGGTCACAGCAAAAGTCCCGAGAAATTCAAACTCTGGGGATTATGGAGGAATCTGTATGTTGTTTTGCCAATATACCGTAATTTTCTCTTTCTCTGGCTAGTTCTCATCTCAGGCACACTCAGATAAGCCTCCAGACATTACACTGAAAGAAACAGCTAGCTCAAAGGACACGGGACCTTATCTTCTCCATCCATTCATTTGAATAAATCTGTTCCAAAGCTACTTTACATAAACACGTTTAAGGACAAACCCTGGCTCACCTCTAGGGAGTTTGTGTTATCAGTGAGGTCTATAGGAGGCTTTTAAGTGACGCAGAAGGGAACCGGCATTGCCCTGAGGAAAAGGCACTGAAAACCAAAACCCCAGGATGCTATTCCACTCGCACACTACCAAACCATCCCTCCTCCTGTGCTCAGTTTTCCTATTCATGAAACTCAAGTAATTAATACTGAGTAACTGCTGAGGGATTTTACAAGTGTTGGTGAGAGGTCTTATTTACTGAGATGGGGAAGTTTAACTTGGAGAACACCACGTGAAAGCTGTTGTGAGTGCAAAGCTTTAAGAACATTTTTATCAAATTGAAACTAAATGGTTTGCAGCAATAAGAAAGTTATCTTCAGGAAAAACCACCAAATTGAAGTTATTCATAGGTATTAGCCGGAGCAGATGTATTGATGTTTTACTAGGGAGATGTGTCTGAACAAAGACCAAAACTCAACCACCTATCCATATATCAGTAAGAACAAATATCTTTGCTAGGGAACTCATTATGGAATTATGGAAAGAATACCATTTTGAGGAAAACCATCCCAAAAATGTAATTACCTTTTTCGTCTCTTCATCCAAAATAAGGTTTTGATTTTTACCAACAACAGTAATGTTAAAAAAGATCTGGATTAACTCGAAAGCTATTTCACTTTCACTCCATTTCTTTTGCCCTCCACAGGGAAATCCTCAGTGCACAGTTTCCAAATGTTAATGAACAACAGTCCTTTCTCTGTACCTTTTAGGGCCTGATTCACCATGATCATCCATAAATATTACTTTAAAAACTTTCCTGAGGAACTCCCGGGGGCTGTGAGAGCAGCCGATGTCAGGAAATGTCAGGTATTTCTCCCTCTCCTCCTTGAGACGCTGGTAGCGTGGCTGGAAAAGAACAGATGCGTTAAATGCTCAGAGATTTACAGCACCCCCCACACACGGGAACCATAAAACGACAATTTGTTCAATTTCAAAAGCAGACCTCTGCCCGTTGCAGGACCTTTCATCACTGTTTATAAAGCTGGGCTTAAAAAGCCCGGGATCTTTTATGATAAAATGGACACAAAGTTCATTTTTCAACCGTTGCAGTGCCTAAAAAATGGAGATGTGTACAGCTGGAGGGGAAAAGGAGGCAGCCTCACTGGCCGGATCCTGCCCTGAGCTTTCTCCTGTCTCTCTTTGGGGCAAGTTTAAGGTAATGGGGCCAGGAGAGGTTGGAAACCCTGGTTTGGCAGATTGGATGCCATACAAGGTCTGCTTCCAGATTCTCTGTGTGAACCTCTGGTGACCACTGATGGACCTCGTACCTGTTCCTGATAACCAGCGGGCACTGGGAGCATGAAAATCCATTCACGACAGAGAAATGGTTCAGTGTCACAACATGACAGTGTCAGCCCAGTCTATCAAAACCTGGCCTTGACGAAGGTGTTTGCACAAACACCTGAAGACCAAAATCACCATCTTGCCTCTTGTTCTTGACCTAGTTCCCCCCTCGCCTCTGCATCTAAGACCAGCCTTTGGGTAGCCAGGATGCAACGCCTCTTTCAAGAGCCTGACACAGCACCAGCAGCAGAGCAAAAGGAGATTTTGGCATTTGAGTCGGATGTTTCTTCTCCTCCCCAGAGCCCACAAGCATTTAGTTTCGGCCTTAGACTCAAGGTGGCCCCAAACCAATGTTGATTTGGCTCCAGTTGCTGGGCTGGGTCCTTCTCTAGCATCCCAGCCCTGGAAACCAAGTGAGGAGTGAAGCAATGTTACCCACGTAATGGATGAATAAGAGCAGAGTTCTGCATTTATTGCTTAAGTAGTTTGAAGTGATTGTAATGCAGCCAGATTTATTTCTTATATCCAGTGGTGGACTTATTAAACTTCCAAAGGAGCTCTTTAAGCTGTCATTTGGGGTTTAATTGCTGAATATAACTACCTGCTTCTAAAAGGCTGCTGTGGAACAGCCCTCCTTCCATGCACTGTCTTCTGCTCAGAAGGAGAAGATCCCCCAAAGCACAAAGGGTTAAAACTTTGGTCTGCCTCGTCCAGTCCACCCCCTCCTCCCCCAGTTTGCAAATAGTAGAAAGGAAAGGATTAGAAGGGAAAGATTTATGGACTAGCCCATCACAGAGCCTCAGTTCGCACTTTGATGATGGGGGAACAGCCCTGCTCTAACAAAGGGGCCGTAAAGCATGCCCACCAGTAAACTATCTATTGGGGGGAACCAAATCCCTCCTTGGATTATTAAGGGCTCTACCAGTCCTTGGAAAGAAAGGCTGCACCTTTTTTATTGCCGCATTATTAATAAAGAGCTGGTGAAATACTTACTGCTGCTCCGTAAATCTTCCAAGGGCAGGAGTAGGTTGCACAGACGTTTGGGCTGGAAGGAAACGGAGGGGCCGTGGGGCTTGACCTACATCCCCCATCCTGACCGTGGCGAGTGTCTCTGAAGTGGGGACACGGCAGGAGCCCAGCTCTGCTCCCAGCACGCCACAGTGCGCACGTGCCTGTGGGGAGAGGAGGTTTGTGCCCTGAAGTCCCCTGAGATGTCCTCTGGCTGCTCCGTCCCCAAAGTGCTGCAGCAGAAGCTGTGCAGGGAGAGGTCTCCAGCCCTGAGTCACAGCTGGGCTGGGTGGGACAGCCCCACGTCGCTGTTCCCACCAGCCCAGGGGTCTCTGAATTTGTCCCAAGGGCTGGGGAGCAACAGGGGCTGTGGGGACAGATCCTGGAGATGCAAAGCTGCCTTGCCAAGGTCCCACAAGAAATCAGTACCGTAATTCATAGCTATAACTTCCATGCAACTCTTAACACCTTCAGATGTTGTAACTCCTTAGGCTCACTATAGCCCAGCTAACAAGAAAGGACCGAATGACCTTTTAAAACATTTTTTCACTCTTCCATAATTTATTTTTTTTGTTTTTTAACAGGGGAGGGAGGAATTAATGGAAAAACAAAAGTACCACATTTAAAGTGAGAAATGACAAAAAAAAATGTCTGCTGGCACTACCCAGCCAACAAGCAGCTGGTGTTGAGTACGGACTCAAACCAAGCTATCATCCATCAGATCTGGATTTACAGGGGCGGCTGAGAGGAGAGAATAGCTCGCACTTTTGCATAGTTACTTTGCTCACAACATGAGACGTTCCAGGCCGAACACCCAAGACGTGTGTCCCATGCAATGAAATGCATTTGCTCTCCCACGGATATGTCCTATTCTGAAACAGCCATGAAAACCCTACTCATTCGAAGGCAACCACAGTAGCAGAGAGAGGACATCCCCCATCCCCTTGCTGTGTCCAGGGCTCAGCTTCCCCCACGTTAGCACCTGTTTGGAACAAGCATCCCCCAAAAAAGCTCAGAGTGCCGAGACCCGGAGGAGTTGGCTGCGCTTTAGAAAAAGGAAAAATAAACAAACTCTCATGACTACCAACAAAATCCAACCCACGACAACAAAAAAAAGAAGTTTCCTTCCTAATTTCAGCTTCTGGTCATAAAATTTTACTTTCATGTAACAGCATGAAATCTGCACAACCGGAGCAGGGGTTTTTAATAAAAGGCACAGTTGATGTAATATCTGAGCCAAGGTGTTTTTATAAGCCAGAAGAAGAGAGACAGAAACACAGAAGGAAAATAATTTTCTTGAATTCCTTCCAGAAAGGAATTTTATTTAGATTTCCTTTAACCATGCTGAAACTCTCCTTCCTCTTCTTGCATGGGTTTTCCCCCTTAAAAGCTGTCCCTCTTAACCTGTGCATTAATGCCAGCAAATCCAAGCCACCCATTTCTTTTTGCATCTCGGCCCTAATGCATTTAAAATGTTTGCACCCCAAGGAACAGAGCAGTTTACAACATGCATTGGGCTCCACCTTGCCCCAAAGCCCAAACTACTGTGGGCCCTGGCCTCGGAGGAAGGTGCAAGTGTCTTGCACCAAGGATAATGCTCCTCTTCCAGCACCTATGAGGATGGATGGAAAGCTCTTCCCCATGTCCCAAACTATGAGGTTTGGGAAGAGAATAATGGCTGCTAAAGGGCCAGAAACAGCTCTCAGCTCAGTGAAAAATGACTTCCAAATGCCCCCTGCTCTGGGGATTTTATAAGGGAAGATGGATCTTTCTATCTGTTTTCCTTTCTTCTTCATTTTTCAACTCTTGACCTACACTGTGAACAGAAACCTCCCGGGTGTGAGACTTCGGCAGAGGAAATGCTTCCTCCAGTTCATTTGTCTTTGGTGGTCTGCGCAGCTGAAGACACGCATGTGGCTGAAGAGATGCTGTTCCCAACCTTGCCCATGCTGCCTCCTCTGTCCCAGGTGCCCAGGGCTCGATTTGCAGCTCTGTTAGCAGGGATGGTACCGGCCATCCCTCACCTGGCCTTTTGCAATTAGGAAAAGAAGAGTCAGAGCAGCTTTGGCCCCACTTTTGGGCAGACGTGCAGTCCAAGACAAAGGGAGGCCAATCTATTAAAAAAAAAAAGAGGTTTTGGTATTTACCTGGGCATGAAGGACCAGATCTTGGAGCCGGGAAGGCTATTTTCAGGCGCTGCCTCCCAACTGCCATCCCCAGGCAGCGGTGTGGGTCCCAGGAGAGCTGCTCTGGTTAACTCATGCAGCCGCCCCAGTTCAAAGCATCCCTCCTCTCAGGTCAGAGCATGACACGAGTCACAGATTTCAGATACAGATTTCAAATGCCTCAACCCCCGCGATTCCCAGCTCAGGGTTCAAGGGCAACATATTGCCACAAGATGTTCTTGCTTCCAGCATCACTCATGGTCTTTGGAAACCACCACCACCACGGCAATAGGCCCAACAGGGAAAGGATGGTGTGGCATGCAGCACCCAGTTTGGGAGATAATCCAAACGGGATGATTGGGAACCAGTGCCTAAAGGTTTCCTCATGAGCAAATTTCTGCTTAGCACATTATTTATATTTAGGGTGGAAATAACAAAACCGGGAGGATCCCATGTAATTCAGACGTATGGGAGGTTCTTTGTTGCATCTGAGACAACCCCAAACACACATTACCCTGGATGTTGTCCACCTTCAGGCACAGAGCAAGGCTGGAGCAGGAGGGGAGGGGAAGAAGGAGTGAAAAGGGGGGTGCCCAAGTCCCCCCCACAGCCTTTCACCTCTCTTGGTTTGAACATGGAGCCTTATTTTCTTACCGTTTTTCAGAGTGTCTCAAGCGTGACCACAGATGGGCACCTCTCCCCAGTGTCTGGCAGAGCTGTTCCGCGCAGGCAGCCCAGGCATTTTGCATGGCAAACGGGAAGCGACTGATCTCCAGGACAGTGATTTATCAGCAGCTGGTGACCTGCAGAGCTGAAACCCTGGCTGCACTTGTTCCTGGGCCACGCCACGGAGCTAATGGCATCAGCAGGGAGAAGCACAGATGTGCGCAGCATAGCCACCGACAGCAAGATGGATGATACCTTGGGACAGATCTGATGCACCTTAGGCTGTCTGGTCCACATATAGCATGACTTTCAAGCTGGATGTGGAGAGGAAGAGGCTGGGGGCAGCAGTTCCCGTCCTCACCCCAGATTATCTTCACGGGAAGATGGAGGTGAGGCTGGACCACATCCTTCGTCTGGCACTTGGGCCAGCAGCTCTTGTCCCTCCTCAAATGGAAGATAAGCAGAAATGTCCTTGCAAGGTTTTCTACTTTATTACAGTTGCTGAGAGGTTGAAAGAGATGGGGCTTGGCTAAGCCCGCAAAATGGACTTTCCACAGCCAGGAAAAGGAGGCTTCAGATGCAAATTTGGGGAGGGTGAAAGGCAGAATCTGTAGATGCTGTTATATTTCAGCGCCACAGCTTCTATCTTGGACTTTGCTGTCCATTTAAGAAGTAGCAGATTTTAGTACCAAGTTCACAAGTTGGGCCTGTCTCCTTAGAAAAATAAAATTCGAGAGAAGAATTTTTATAGGACAATTTGTTGCTCTCCATGAAGGCTTGAGAAAGCCAAACTGCACAGCCTGCGGGGCTGCAGCTCTGGTGTGGAAATGGATATGGCAGCGTCCCGCCTGCCCTCTCCCTCTTTCAGCAAGAAGTTTCCCTTTGGTTTACAGCAGCCCATGCTCCAGGGGAAAAAACAACAACTGCCGCTGTTATTCTTTATGAAGGCAGCAAGAGGGCTGAATAAAAGAGGCTGCATCCAAAGCACAATATGAGATGAAAAAGACATCCAAGCTCCATGGCGCTAGATAAAACAAAGCACACACAAAAAGAATCAAATGCTGAAATATGTATTTCTTGTGGGTATGAATAGAACTGTCTATGTTTGCCTTGGAGACAGGGGGAAGGAGGCCAAACGGTTTAATCTCAGCAGGTATTGCTTTTCAGTACAGAGACATCGAGCAATCTGAAGACCTCCTGCCAGGCCATTTCAGCAGTCGCACAGCCCTGCTTTCTCCAAGCTGCCCCGCGCTGGCCTGTGGAAAGGTCACCTCCACTCTGCAGCCCACGGACAGGTAGATGCTCACACACCTCTTGCCCTAGCACAGATGTTAGCAGTAAGAAAAGCCCAACAAGTTCAAGGTAGCAAATCAGCCATCTCCATGAGCTTTATCCAGCCTCTGCCTTGCTCTCCCCAGTCTGTCTCCCATCACTAGACCATGCCAGACCATCTGGTGTGTCCTCACTTCTCTGAACTCAGGCACTTTGGACTGGAGGGCAGGCAAGTGGGATTTGTTCTGGTGGGCTGTAAAGCACCGGAGATGGAGAGCCGAATAGCCTTTATCACTGGAGCACACTGATATCTCTAGGAGTCCCATAAGGACATGCAGGAACCAAGATACACAGATTTATGTCTTCATGAAGCCACAGAACAAACACAAAAAAAGAGCTGGGTTTTCACTCATGATAAAAGTTGATGCGGACATGATAAAAAAGATGAAATGCTCCTATTTAAAAAAAAAAAAAGCAGATGCTTGCACAGTTTCCAGGCAGGTGCACGCCGTGCCGGTGCGGCCATGAAATTATACGGTGCTCTCGTCTGCTTGAAAGGCAGAAGGGACCCATCTGGCATGGGGTGATGAGCAGGTCTGGAGGAGCAGGGCCAGGTCCCGGAGGTGAAGAGTGAGCACAGCCAGTCATTCAAAGAAGCGAGGGCAGAGGGTTTCCAGGTGTGAGGGTGGGGAAGCAGGTGCTCTGCAAATGTATTCCCCATGTTCGCCTGGAAACTGTGATGAGCTCATCCAAGAAGAGCCTTGCAGATGCCGAGCGCGCCTAGCCACTCGTCGGCAAGTTGGTCATGTTAGTAATTCTGAAATGTTGCGCCCTTGCAGAAGGTGCATGGTTGGATCAGTTCACCATCATTTGCATCCTCTTCCCTCACCTCGGACTGTGTTACCATCTCCCCTGTCTCTGAGCAGCCCATCCACGTGCAGAAATTCAGTGCCTGACAGTGATGGAGAGCGGAAGCAGTTGATGAATGATGTTAAGTGCAGGAGGAGGTGGGAGATGTTTCCTACCTAATCCGTTCCTCCTGAGTGAGGCTAGACCTGCTCCAGTGCCTCCTCTCTGGTGGTTTGGGACAGCCCGTTACCCAGCCTTGTTGCTGTTCATCTCCATTGAGAAGCCAGGTGGTCTGAGGAGCAACCCCATCCTCTGCGGGCATGTTGCCTCCAGTACCACCCACCGGTTCCCTCATGCTCTGAGGCTGAAAATACGGTTTTAATAATGTGTCCATAAATCATTCTGTCCATAGCAGCTAATGTGAGCAGTGGTGCTGGGAATAGGCCCAAACTTACCAGGTGCAGGAAAGTCTACACAGTCAACCCCAGCTCTGGTGCTGCGAACAGTGGCCCCTGTCAGCCCATGTCTTGTGGTATGAAGGTGGCCACTAAGCAGACCCAAGGGCAGTGGTCACCACCGGGTGAAACGCACCCTCCAGGGAAGCAAGGGTGGGATTCAGGGACCTAAATAGAGGTATCTGGTGCTATGTGAGCTGCTCTGGGGTCTCAGGGCAAACCATGGGGCTGCCAGGACCTACAGGACACCTGAGCCTGCTGGAAGAGCAGCTGGAGGCCAGCTGGGGTCCTGCAGGGGGCCTAAACGGCACCAAGCACCTACCTTCAGGCACCCCAAATGTGTCCAAGGTCTTGACATGGGACCTGGGTCTTGGCCGTGGCATCAGCTATTAATACCGCACCGGGATCGCCCTGCTGCGGTCAGTTTACCTGTGCATCCTCATCCATCAACAGACCAGTGCTCACAGGTGTCCGGGAGGATCGGTGCTGTTATAATCCCTCTTCGGCAGCCGAGGAACTGGAGTACACAGAGATGAAGTAACCCGGCTATGTTCCTGGGAGTCTGGGCTGCCTGTGGTCTACCACAGAGCACTGCACAGACGTCTCGTCTCCGTTTGCAAGACCATGGGACAATCCTGCTTTCTCAGCAGCAGTGAGAGCCATAGAGGAGATGCTGGTTAGCAGAGATGGCACGTGCTACCTGTGGTGGCAGCAGAAAGCACTTAATGCTTCCTAAAAAGAAATGTCATGTCAAAACAACAGCATCAACATACATTTTTTACAGCCCTCCCTAGATTTTTGTTACGGATTCCTCCAACGGAGTCACGCTGGCCTCTGACAGATACAGGATATGTCTCGTGACAGATTGGTTGTTTTAAAAGTATCCTGTTCTCCAGCTCTCATAATTTGGGAAGCTCATTTGCAGCCTTGAAAGCCGTTAGCCAGCAGTTCTTTGAGTCTGCACAGAGTTTGCAGACTGTCGGGCTCCCTGGGCATCCATCACTCTCACACTTCACTCCTGTACCGACACTGAAATAACAAGTGAGGTCCTGCTCCGGAGCTGGCGGTACCCCGGGCTGTACATTAGGACAGTTCTCCAGCAAATAAACTGGTTGGGATGACTTTTTTCCAGATCTCACAATGGATGATTTCAGATTTTGAGCATGGGTTGGGTTTATGGCAAGGGCTGCTATGAAGAGCAACACCCCATGACTGCTGCCCAGGCTTTCCCATTCACCCTGCTCTTTCCATCACCTTCTTGCACTCAACAGCGATGAGATTTTCTAGCAAGAAAAGTAAAAAAAGGAAAAAAAATCACAGAAAAGACATATACCCGTGCCACAGCTTTGGAGCACAAGGCCCGTTTGCTGCTTGTACAGACATTTAAAGGGAAGAAAACATTACCGGATCGAAGGCTTTGCCTCTTCCCAGCCTGTTTCTTTGTCTCTGGCGTTCAGAGGAGTGACGGGAAAAGCAGCTGGCCGGGCGCGGGGTCTTCGCAGCGGGACTTCGCCTGATATCAAGGCAACAAGAGGGGTTTTCACCTGATGCTGGAAACAATGCCATCCATAGAAGCCCACATTGTTACCTTGACATTTGGAAGCAATTACCTGCATGTTATGTAAAACTTTTATTAAACGACTGGAGAAATTCGGTAATGTGTTAATCATTGGTTGAATGACATCTGCTTAATACCAGAGATTTTTGAACTGCAGGAGAAGGGTTCAGCAGTTCAGAATGATTACCAAAACATATTGCTCCTTTTTTCATTCTCCTACGTGTTAATTTTTCAGATTTATTATCTTAGGCTCCTGCGTCTAGTATTTTCACTACATGTCAACATCTGTTATATCTCTGCATTTCGCAGCTCTTTAGTCTTTGCCCCATGAAGCCTTAGGCACTCGGATGAGAGACGCAGCCAGCTCTAACCCAGGGCTTATGCAATTTTCCAAACTAATCCAAAGGACAATTACCAGGGAAATTTGGCTCACGGAGGCATTTCTGGCATCAAAAAAGGGATCGGTAGATGGACTCAAACCCAAAGAAACCAGGCAGGTTTAGAGACAAACTTGGCTGTCAGGACAAGACTTGGAAAGTCTGGGGTGCTGCGAGTCTGCGGCTCTTTGAGAAACATGTGGTGGGTGGAAATGTGTCATGGAAAGATGCTCGGTTTGTTCCCACTTCTTTTATTTGCTCATGCAGACCTGGAGTGACTCCGTTCATATGGCAAGCTGTAAAATCCTCCTGGGAGGCTCATCCTTTCAAAATGCAGAGCAAGGAAAGAAGGGATGTTCTGCACAAGCTGCTGTGGCCAAGGGGCTCTGGGAGCCTTTCGTGCAGACACGTCCACGGAGATCTGGGACCTGGCTGGGACCTTGGGCTCCAGGCTGGGCACAACCGCCGGCACCTGGGCAGAGGTGGGGGACCAGGCACTGCCCATAATAAACTCACAGTCCGTTAGGGGTAGGATTCATCCTGCTTTCTCTTTTTTTTAGGAAGGGGGAAGGGTGAGGCTTACAAACACAATGCCGACAGTTCTCTGCTGGTAAAGTGTTTGCCCTCAGCCCACCATCCCTTCTCCCCTGGGACTGCTTGTGCTGGCAGACACATGAGAAAGTCCCCATGGAAGCAGAGGTCTGCGGTGATGGTGCAGGCAGCTCTTACCCCACGGGAAACCAGCCGCCAGCTCCTCCATGGGCCACCTCTGCCGGGGGCAAACCGGGCTCCCATTAGCTCCCAAGCAGCCTCAGCTCGGGGCTGGAGGGAAGAAACATCCTCGGAGTGCCAGGATTCCTCCCAGCTGTGCCTGCGGACGTTCCCGCGCTCTCCCAGCGATGGAGGCTCCTGTACTGGTACTCCCTTTGCTGGGTAAAAGCCGGTGGCTCTGAGGGGCAGCGCATTAATTCCCCCGCATCCCGGGGACCAGCACCCGGCGCTGCCAGATGGGTGCAGAAACAGGCAGCTGCCCGACAGCCAGCAAAACCTCTCCTAAAGCCATTAGGAGAAATACTGAGCATCTCATCAGGTTTGTGTTGGGCTTAAATTGTGCACTGGCATGACGAATTTCATCCTGGATGTATTAAATATGCGGACAGGTTAACCCGGAGCAGCTCAGCGCGGGACAGCCGAGCACAGGCGGTAGCTGCAGGACGGCTTCGGGAACGGTGGGAAGCAAAGCGCAGCCACCCCTCTTGGGACATCGTTCGACGGAGCTGTGATAGAGAAAGTTCACCCTGACATGACTTAATAGAAAATCTTTTTGCAGGTAATTTCCATGCACTACTCTGGCTCATGTTCCAGAAGAAGCTTACATTATACATGAGCCAAACGCTCTCTACTCCTAACCGTCAAGCGACATTTCTAATTTATGCTTTTTTTATTATTTTGTTCCCTCACCCATGATCTGCCCCCCCTCCCCAATAAAAATTACAGCTTCCATTTATCATTTTTCCTGAGGGTTGCTATAAATTCAGCTGTGCCCCGTCTCCCCTGCTTAACATAACACAAACTTTCCGTCCGCCTCCCTTTGTAGGTTGTGTTATTTCTGTAACCTTACACATCTCCTTTCCGCATCCTCGTTTGGAGGCTGGGGGGGGCGGGGGGAATAAAAAATAAAATAACCCCCAAATCTTTAAAGGCCATCTCCAAAACTGCAGAATGGCTGGTATTACATGCAAATAAAACTTGCCGTTTTTAATGGAGGAACGTCCTGCCTTTTTTTTTTTTTTTTTTTTAATAAAATGTTTTCAGTAATTAGCAACAGCTTGGGAAGGCAGGCAGTGACACTCGCTGCCCTCTGAGCCTGTGGGACCAGGGGTCACTTCAGGAGGGCTCCTGCCCGTTTTGCGGATTTAACTTGCAGAGGGTTTGTGTCTGCTTTTGGGAAGCACACGGTGAAATGAGCATCCAGTGCTCTGCTTCCCATTGCTGCAGTGCCATGAGGCTGAAAACACTTATTCCTTCTAAACTCCCGCCCGGAGTAATTAAAAGAAATCATAAAAATGTGGGAATGGCTGTATTTCCCCCAGGCTTGCGGTCCAGTATCCGTCCTCTGATGGTGGCCAGCGTGCTTCAGAGGGAAGCGGAGACGACCCCCTGCCTGGGGCTGTTCTGGGATGAGCTTCTCCACGGGGAACTTCTGCCTCCCCTCGAGCAGAGGCTGGCTGGGGTTTATGCTGAGAGTTGGCCAGGAACCGTTCCCTCTCTCCAAAAACTGCTGATGGAAACAAAAGACTTTCCTGCTTGTTGAGATTTGTTGCGTTTTGTCAAAAAATCCTCCTTTTTCTCCATCTTGGGGCACAACTTTTCAAGAGTTTTTCCATAAACAGGAGAAAAAGGTCAAATCTAGAGCAGTTGGTACCCGGCACGGGAGTTTTCAGGCCTGATTTCGAGGAGGAAAACAAGGAATTTTTGCAGAAGTTCATGGCAAGCTTCTTCCAAGCCTAAGCACAAGGAAGGAAGAAGATTAACGCTGACATGAAGATGTAACCAATGGGCAAGAATTTTTGGGAGACGAGTTCAGACTTCCTTTTTAAATCCAGTACTTAAAGATGCTGCTCTTTACTTAAACATGATTTTAAAGCGCTAAGCTCTGGCAGTAGTTCTCCTACTGCACAAATGTGTGACCTTGGATGACACCGATCTGCCAAAAAAAAGGGAAAAAAAGGTGTTGCTGATATTTATTTATTTTATGCTCCGATTCCTCATTCATCATCAGGTAAATTTGCTCTTGGCAGCACCAGCAACTTCCTCAAACGCAGCCAAGGTGACCACTAAAATTAGCATCAAATCCCAATAACGCTTTACATCATGTACACGTTATTTTTCACTGGACATAAATTGCGAGGTGTTTCGCTTTTGTTTTGAATCCCTGGGGGGGGGCTGGTCGTTGCTCTGGGCATCGATCCATGCTGGGGACGGAACCGGCCGATACAACGGACTCCAAATGTGGAAGTTAAATTTTTTGTTTCACTGGAGAAATTTTCTCAGTCCTTGCCAAGATGAATTACTAAAACGTCTGAAGAAACAGCACTGACCAAGACCTCAGACAGTAAAACACAATTTTCATCCTCTCTCATAAATTTTTTGCTTAATGAAAAGTCCTCGAGGAGCACATTTCTCTGTGAGAGCCAAGGAAAATAAACGTGTGCGTGGTTAAACAGCACCGATAGCTGTGAACGCTAACGACCCTGCCCATGTCCCGTTGTTATTAAACGGCTGCATCTACATCCCTGCTGGAGACCTCCCTGCCTCCATCATCCCCAGGTAGGAGAGCAGAGGGATGCTTTGGCAAAGGGAGTTTTTGCATCATGCTCATGCCATGCCGGGAGCGTTCCGTCACCATGTCCAGACTGCTTTAATAGAGAGCTAGGCATAAAACACAGACTTATCCTCAGCAGAATATAATGTTGCTTGGCTGAGGTTATTGTGAAAGCCCCACAGTGGGCAGGATGGCGCAGAGTGGGCTGGCCGTGGGTGCCTGGCGGTCCTGGAGAGACGGTCACGTCCCTTCTCATCCCCAGGCAAGATTTTGAGCAAGAAAAGTGAAGCAAGGCAGGTAGTGCTAGTGGGAGGTGTAATTAATTAAATGCTCGTAAAGGCATAGCATCATCCAGGGATGCTCACAGTTCACTGGGCCAGTGTCCTAATCTCCAGAGTCTGGAGGAACTGAGGGTGAGGGCAGGTAATGGGGCACCCCGGTAACCTGAAGAAGGGGGCGTCATGACTTGCTCCATGACTGTGCAAGATCCGGTATGCCACACACCTTGTCCGCCTCATCCTCCTTGTCCTCTGAGGAAGCCGCAAGCACAAGAGTGGGGAAAAAAACCCATCAGCAATGGGAAGATGGAAATTCCCTGCAGGGGTAGCCAGCAGGGATAACACCCGAGACTGACAGTCCCCGACATAGAATCATACAATCATATAATGGTTAGAGTTGGAAAGGATATTAAAGATGATCTAGTTCCAACCCCCTGCCATGGCCAGGAACAGCCTCCAACAGAGCAGGTTGCTCAAAGCCCCGTCCAACCTGGCCTTGAACACCTCCAGGGATGGGGCCTCCACAACCTCTCTGGGCAAGCTCCTCCAGTGTCTCACCATCCTCAGTGTAAAGAATTTCTTCCTAATATCTAATCTAAATCTCCCCTCTTTCAGTTTAAAACCATTACCCCTTGTCCTATGGCTCCACTCCCTGATCAAGAGTCCCTCTCCATCTTTCCTGTAGGACCCTTTAGGCACTGGAAGGGGCTATAAGGTCTTCCCAGA
This sequence comes from Burhinus oedicnemus, assembly GCA_008921705.1. Lineage (NCBI taxonomy): Eukaryota > Metazoa > Chordata > Aves > Charadriiformes > Burhinidae > Burhinus > Burhinus oedicnemus. The sequence continues at coordinate 1,593,959 of VFFE01007149.1, forward strand.
GTCTTCTCTTCTCCAGGCTGAACAACCCCAACTCTCTCAGCGTGTCCTCATAGGAGAGGTGCTGCAGGTGTCACCAAGAATGATGGGTTAAGATCATCGAGTCCAACCGTAAACCTAAAAAATTTTAAGATGCCGACAGCTGGGAGGTTGTGTAAGTAGTTAACATGCCAGAGTCTCGTTCGTTACTGGAATAGGGGAGAGTAGCACCAAAGTGTCAGAAGCAACTGGAGAGGCCGTGTCGGTGGAGGGGAATGCCCGCAGTGCCAGGCTGCTCTGCAACGCCCCACCTGCACCCAGGGCAGCCCCACGCGAAAGCATTATCATAGAATCATAGAATCGTCTAGGTTGGAAGAGACCTTTAAGATCATCGAGTCCAACCATCAACCTAACACTGCCAAACCCACCACTAAACCATGTCCCTCAGCACCATGTCTACCCGTCATTTAAATACCTCCAGGGATGGTGATGGCACCACTTCCCTGGGCAGCCTGTTAAGGCATTCCTGAAGGACAAATGGCCCTGAGCACCCAGAGCAGCCCCAAAACGTGAGAGCCCATCACCGGGGCTCCCCAGTGGGTGCCTTTAGCCGGGCAGAAACACCGGTGTCGGCTGCAGCCGGGTCAGGATTGTACCCGGCAGTGGGAGAGCGAAATAAAAAATTAAGTGTAATGCTGAGGATCCTTATTTTTTTCCAAAAAAACCCAACCCCCAGACAGCAGGTGAGCGTGCCGCCAGCCAGGGCGTATGGGCAGGGGTCTGCCCCGCACATGGCCCTGCCCGTTAAGCTGACGATTTCATGGTGCCACAGGGGGTTGGGGGCGGGGGGCAGGTCGCGCTAGAGGGCACTGTCGCCTGCAGATCGCAACGGGGGGGCGCGGAGGATTTTTCAAGATGCTGTGATAGCTCACCTCTGCATCGCGACCTTTGCTAGAGTGAGCAACTGGGCCACTGTTTTTAAGAAAAATTAATCTATATTCCATCTGCTAAGGCTACAGAGAGACGCTGTGTGAGAACTGCTGGCTGCAATGTTCAAACTTTTGCTCTCTGAATATTGCAATACTTTTTTTTCTTGTTGTTTTAACATGTTTTGACCCGGAGACACTCAGCCTTGCCCTGGGTCTGAATGTAGCCGGGGAATTTCCTGGGATGGTCAGACCTTTGGAGGGTGCAGCAGAGCTGCGTGTCTTCCTCTGGATTTCTCCTTTACGGGTGGGATTTTGTTAGGGATTTTGCATCAGAGCGACAAGCAGCAGCCCTAGGGAGGGGAGCCCTAGCGCAGGGGCTGCTTGTGGAAAAGCAGTGGATTGTGCGGTCACAGGCAAAAAATCACTTGTTAAAGAAACTAAATGAGCAAAAAAGCAAGCCCTGCCCCTGCAATGCATCTTTCCCCGGGGCAGGATGCGGAGGTTGTTTCAGTGAGCGCCGTGGTACGGTGGGAGCAGCCGGGACCGGATGGGAGCAGCTCTGATTTCCACGGGTGAAGCTGCGGGGGATGCGGAGATGGAACAAAAATTCCCTGGCTGGAGTTTGGCCAGGACCCCAGGGCTCGTACTCCCAGCTCTGGCTGCAAGTGCCACAAGACTCCTAACCACGAGGTGGTCAGGATTTGGGTTTTACATCATACCTATTTGTAGAGGAAAAGATTAAAGCCCTTGTGGACTCTTACGAAATCCCCGGTAGTGGCAGCTCTGGTGACTGGAGTCAAATCAATTCCAGACTGAGATCTTCCATTAGTGGAGACCATTTAGGGAAAAAAAGGGAGACTATTTCATTTGCCTCCCTTATCCAACAGTAGCGGCCATAAAAGCCAAAGGGACAGAAGAAATCCTGATTTGCATCACGTAGACATCCTGTCTCACCTGAGCTGCACTTCCGGAGCGTGGGGCCACCGGGAATAGCTGCAACGCAGGCTGGTCCAAATCTGAGGTCTCCCCGGAGAGCTTGCAGTGCAGGCAAGGACCTGCTCTTATGTGGACCCAGTGGTGGAGCATCCATTGGGAGACCACTGCTATCTGGAGACTGTACACCCCCACAGCTGAAGCCAAAGCCAAACTTCCCAGTGTTTGTCCTGATTAAATGACCTGGCAGGAAATAAACTTCCCAACCACCTTGAGATGCCTTCAGAAAATGCTTTTTTCAACGGGGGTGTGTGTGTGTGATTTTAGCAGGAAGGGCTGAGGAGCACAGGCAGAAGAAGGTATGGGGTCTCCTTGGAAGCTATGTGCTGCTGTAGCTGGTTTGAGACCCAGTGAAATAGGGAGTGAATATCTTTTTGGGGAGGGGACCACCAAAGGCATTAACTCCTCATGCCCCTGGCAGCCTGGTGCACCTCTCCATCCCCAGCGAGCAGATTTTATCTACTAGAGATTTATTTCCAGTCTTCTTTTCAAGACATGATGTCAGGATTATAATAACCTGACTAAGGCAAACCCTGGATGGAATTACTATTGTGTTTATCAATTTCCTTTTTCTTTTCTTTTCTTTTCTTGATTAATCATGGAACAGCATGATGGAAAAGTCCTGTTAGACCAACCTGCTTCCCAGCCAAGGCAGGACTGATCCCTACATCTACCGTCTTCTGTTTCATCCAGTCTATTTTTAAAAAATCCCTAGTGACAAAACTTCTTGAATCACAGGAGCGAGAAATGGAAAAGACCTATTAGATCATGCAGTCTGTCTCCTGGCCAGTGCAGGCTGTTCCCTGCAGCCCAGTTTTTAGTGTTTTAGCTTCCACCTTTCTTTCCCTCGGGAGATTATCCTGCTGGCTAACAGATCTCACGCTCAGGTTTGCTTGATGTCATGCTGGAAAGTAAAAATGTCCGGCACTGGCCTCAGCTGACTGAAAGCACTTTAAGTCTGGTCTGCGAGATGGGAACAGGGCGAGCGGCTGGGCACCGTCCTGGTCGGACCCCTGCGATGCTCCCGCGGGCAGGGGGACACGGGACCCACGCTGCTGCCGTAGGCACTGCTGTGCCCCCCAGTCTGGGCATTTCTCGTCTCAGCCGCTGGGAAGGGACCTGTCCTGCTCCAAACCCCTCGTCTTTCCCTACACTGGTGCCGTGCCGCCTCTGGGGCTTACGAACAAGATGGACAGACCAACCTCAGATAGGCTAATTAGCTCTGCACTGTCACTGTTAATTGTTTTTTAGGCAGGAACGGCACACATCTGCCTGCAAATATTCACCCCAGCCTGCCTGCAGCACACGTGTGCCTGCTGCCTCCTGCACGCCCGCGTGGCACAGACCTGCAAAACCCCATGCAAAAATCCCCAGCCTGCTGCGCTTCCCCCAGCACGACCCCTCGGCACCGGGCAGGGGGCTCCCCTGGGTGCTGGGGGCTCCCCTGGGTGCTGGGGGCTCCCATGGGTGCTGGGTGCCCATGACCAGCCAGGGAGCAGCACAGCCGACATGCCCAAGCCACGAGATGCCCTCGATCCCTTGCGGCGCGTGGTTTTCGGCTCTATCCCAGCCTTATCTGCCTCGAGTAATCAAAAATAATTGGTTGCTCCCCAGTGGACTGATCTAATAGCACTACGAATAAAGTTATTTTGAACAGTTGTTCATGAGTTCATCTCCTGGAAAGCCTCAGCCCCAGCTGTTGCTGTGCTTTTGATTTAAAAAAAAAAAAAAAAAAAAATTAAAAAAAATTTAAACTCAAACTGGGGATTATCAGGGCTAAGCACGTCTCAGCCCTCCCTCCTCCCCGTGTCAGGTGCCCAGCCGGGCTATAAACCGCTCTTTGTGTGCAGCTCCCTCGCCCCTTTCTCTCGGAATTGGCACCAGCGCCGCTGCGATTTGGCAGCTCTCCGCGGCGCGCCGAAAGCGGGATGCTGGCAGCGCCGGTGCGGCTCGCGGGTGCCCGGGGCCCGGCTGGCAGGCAGTGGCGGCAGCAGGTTTAGCATGCAAATGGTCACCGAGGCCTCCAGCCAAGTCCATTTGTTAATGGTCAAGCTATGGGGAGCTGTTTGGGGAGCAGCAAATTGAATTAGGCACGAGTGGGGAAAAGGGAGGGTGGGAGTGGGGATGGGGAGAAACCCTGAGGGTCTCTGACCGCCCTCCAGTCTGGCAAAGTGTGGAGGTCGGGGACAGCAAGGAGGGAGGTTGGGGACAACGTGATGGCAGGGGATCTGCAGCAAACACGAGTACAAGCTCGGCCGGGTGCAAGCCTGGGGCGGTGGAAGGGGTGTCCTCTCCGGGACAGCTGAGCCTCCGATGCTGCACCCATCCACCTGCCCGCAGGCAGCGCATGGAGGAGCCGGGCACTGGGAATTTTCCCTGCAACCACTGACCCACAGCCCATCCCACCAAAGCCATAACCACCACTCGTGCTCTGGGGACGGGCTCTGAGCCGAAGGCTGACCGCGGGGCAGGGAGGAGCAGGCTCCCCGAGCAGGTCATCCCACACGGGGTGCCTGGAGACCCTCGCGTGACATATTCCCGGGGTCTGCGGGTGAGCACGGAGTCCAGCTCCTCCTCCCACCCAGCTCCACCATATGGTTTGCTGCTCCGTGGCCGCCTGCCACTGCAGACGGTGAATCAGCTTTGTCGCTCCGGCAGCACAACCTTTGCAAGCTTGAGGCTTTGTTTTTAAAGCATCCCGGTCTCTGCCCTAATCCCTCAGAGAAGGCAGGAGAGCGCAGGATCGAAACATCCCCTCTCCCCTCCGCAGCGGTGGCCACGGGGCCCCGCGGCCGTGATGAGCCCGTAGCCAGGCGTGCAGCGAGAGCCAGGGCTCGGGCTCCGAAAAGTCAACGCCGGAGCAGTTCATCTCACTCGTCTGCCTGCCAGAGCAGAGACGCGTTCAGCTCCCACCTCCTGCTCCAGGGTTTGGCCAGGACAACCCGTGCTCTGGCAGCAGCAGGTTTAGGATGGGTGGGAGATCGTGCCTCGACCCCCTCTGATATCCCTCTGCCCAGGACAGCTGGCAGGGCAGAGGGACAGCAGTGCTGCAGCCTCCCCCCTGCCATCAACATCTGGGTGCACTCAGTCTGGTCCCAGCCCCTCTCTCTAGCACAAAATCCAGCTGGACACACGTCCCAGCAGCTGGACGGACACCGACGCAGTGGGGACGTGTGGGCTGGGAGAGGTGGGGGGTCACCTCCTTCCCACATCACCGTGGACTTTGCTCGGCTCAAGCTGACTGCGAAACCCCACGCCGAGACCCCTCTGGAAGGGATGGATTAGCAGCTTGGACATTTGGAGAAATTCTTGCTGAGGCAGAACAATTAGAGAGGGACTATGGACTGGACATTTGGAGAGGTTCTTGCTGAGACGGGATAATTAGAGAGAGGATACGGACGATAAAGAAGAGTTTCACACTTAACTTTCCTTGTCCAATCAATTAGGTAATAAAAGAGTTATTCTATACATCCACCTAAGGACGTCTCTCCTCATTTTGAATAAAGATAATTTTAAAAGCAGACTGATGAACTCACACCAATAATTGTCCCAAGGTTGGGAAAACTTGGGAGCAATAAGGGAAAAAGAGAGAATCAGATCAAAAGGCAGAAAAAATGCTTGACAGTAACAAAGCTTGAATACATTTGAGGCTGAACATGCATATTGTCTTAAAACTAAACTATATAGTTGCATGTAAGGAGATGTGCAGTTGGACTAATAGTCACCACTATACCTACTGAATTAAGATATTAATTCACAGTGTCTGAATCTCCTTCACTAATTTTCTTCCCTGCTTCGAAAAGAAAGACGCTGTACCCAAAGCAGTGCAGCCGTCTAGAAGCAAATTTCACACAGCATCCCCACTCTCTTGGCTTTCTCGCCATGGCTCTTCTTTTCCTTTTCAGCATCAGCATCTAAACATCTGGGTCGTGGTGGAGCTTAGAGCTGGAAGCGACACAATATAGTGAGAAAGGATGTTTTTGTGCTATTTCCAACCTTCCCAGAACAGAGAACTTCAGAAACCCCTTTACAAAGGCTGCTTTCTTCCTCCACGCTACTTTGAAAAGATGGGTGAAATCCTCAGTTATCTGCCTATACCAGGGTCGTACAAGACAGAGACGATCAAAAAGGAGGGGGAAGGGAACGATGAAAAACATGGCCAAGTGTTTTTTTTTGTTTTTATTGTTTGTTTGTTTTAGCTTCTTTTGGTGAAAACTGCAGTTTTGGAGTGACTCCAGCCTCCTCTGTACTTGGGGAGGATGGAGGATCTGAAGGATTTACTCAGATCCCCACTAACAATTTTCTCCTGTTTTTTCCCCCTACTAAAATTTCAGTTTCTTGCTGAAATGTTAAATTAGAGCAAAATTTCAGGGCTATTAAAGAAGCTTCACTCCTCAGCACACCCCGGGCTCAGCTGGCCAGCAATGCTGGTTGGAAAAACCGGTCCCTCCGAGCATCCCTCCCCAGCAGCCAAAAGCCCTGGGCGGGCTCAGCGGGCGCCAAGGCTGTCAGGAATGGGGGCAAGGAGTTGTCCCAATTTCCTTCCTCCATCCAGAAAGGCTTGTGAAGGAGCATTAAGGATCACGACTAGGGTCCCTGTGAACCCTGCACCCAAGGGCGAGGGTGATGCTCAGCTCGGTCCCCTTTCTCCCACCCATTTGGGTGCTCCCGAGGGTGTTGCACCTGTGGGACAGACCCAACACTGACACCAAAAATGACGTGGGGTCCTGCTGCCCTCCTCTTGTCCCCTCCTGGGACGAGAGGTTATTCTGGCTCCGTATGAGCTCAGTTTTGAGCCTGTTCAGGAGGGGGCTGCCAGATGGAGCAGGGCTGCCAAGCCCGATGCGATGTGGTTGTTTCAGGAGGTGGAGTCTGTCTGCGGAGCGCTGGCCTGCAAGATGCATTGGCCGGCGCTCAACTATGTCCCTGTGATCTTGACCGAAGGAAACCCGATGTTTTACCCCCTTCCACAGATCCCCACGGCTAATCCCCAGCTGCCTGGGGGCAGACCTCCATTTTCCAGCTAGCCTCCAGTTTAGGAACTGGATCCTCTTTCCCTCCCCCCCCTAGCCTGCTAGCAAACACTTGTGCAAAGCAGCTTGTCCCCAGAGGGAAAGCCCCTGGCCCACGCTCTTCCCCTGCATTGCACACAGGAGACAGTGCAGAGCTGATCAGCAAAGTCCTGCTCTGCCTTCCCCTTTCCAGCGCTCGCCCATCCCCATGGGCTCACTCCCCCCAGTCCTCGGCACATGGGGGGCTGAGCTCCATCTGCTCCACCAGCCTGGGGGGCCTCCCAGCTGCACCCTTCTCTGCTCCTTCTCCCACCTCGCTCTCTCTTTTGGGGTATAATCCCCTGTCAAGAATGCTTGGAAACGCCAGGTTTTATTGCCATACAAAGCTACATCCCACAGCTACTTGAACCATCACCCAAAAAGCATGAGCAGCCCTAAGGAGACACGGACAACACAGAGAAAGCCATCCTGGCTGAGCTTCTTGCTGTTTAGAGCATCTTCACAGTGGTACCCAAGCGTGTAGAGCCAGCCAAGCATCCCCATTGCACCCCAGCCCCTGCCGTAGCTGCAGGACAGTCCCCAGGGGTGCAGGACCCCCGGCATATCCCCAGAGCAGCAGAGCACAGCGGCTCGGTGAACCCGAGTGAGGTGGTTTTGACCCCATTTAGCAGAAGACAGCGCTGCACACACCTCCTGGCTCAGGGCAGAGCAGCCGTGCAGTCTCTGCCCGCAGCAACACCAGGTACCAAACCGGGCAGGGATGCGGAGAAGGGGAGCGAGCCCCAGCCCAGCCCTGCGGCTGCCTCAGCACACAGAGCTGCCAATTCCCAGGTACTGGAAAATCAGGCGACGTCGCTTTTGTAGCACATCTCTTTTCGCAGGCAGTCCAAGAGTGAGAACATATTTTATCATATACATAATCTCGAAGAAAAAAAACCCCTCGTCTTCTAGATTCCCAGACAGTACACTCAGCATCCTCATGCTACTGATGTAATCCTGGAGGAAGGTCCCCTGGGCCCATCCTCGCTGAGCTGAAGCCGTACCGAGCCCTCGGCTTCAGGCACTCGCCTGCACATGGAGGTGGGCCAGTGTCCCCACAGCCCCTCGGTGCTGCACCACTGGGATACCCTGGGCATGTTTTATGGACCCGTTTATACGCTTGTTGAGTGTCTAAGTTCACTCTGCACCCACGGGGAACATTAATAGCTCAGTAAAGATCTTTGCTAATACTGTTCTTGCTGTTCTTTGTGTTCAGCTGCAGGAAAAATTAGCCAGGAATAAAATCGACATCATAATAAATATGAATAAAACCAACACAGCAGATTCCTTAGGTAACTCTGCATAAGCAGGTACCCACCTTCAGCCCCGAAGACTTTACCATTAACTAAAAGCAACTGCAAGGCAAACCCTGAGCTGAGGTACAACAAGTGAAATGCAAGATAAGTCAGTGGCGTGACGCCAGGGTGCATATTTGACCCAAATTGCTTAAACTACAGCTGGTTGAGTGATTCACTGCATCCAGCTCCATCAATGGGCCTGGCCTGGCTCTCTGTTTGTGACTTGTCTCCGGAGAGACGGAGGGTTTCTTTGTTTTGTTTGTATGAACGCCTTGGTTATTCAGGGAACCGTGACACACGCTGTGGGAACATTGGCTGCCTGCTCCTGGAGAAGATGCATATGGTGGATCCATATTTGGACCTGGCTGCTCAGCTCCCCTGGGACCCCTCCTGCTCTTGCTTGACCTCAGGAGCATCACTCATGTCTTCATCTGACCCATAACTCTGTCCTGCTCCCGAGCTCACCTGGCACAAGGAGGGCTATGGCCAAGAGAGGTCTGTGTGATGCATGGGGTGTGTAGATGGAGGAGAACGTAAGGACTTGCTGGATCCCAAGCATCCCTTTAGCCCACTGTCTGGTCTTTGATGGATGGATACCACTGGAGCACCAGGAGAAAACAGACATTGTCAGGGACACCCAAAGCTGGAGAACACCTCTGTGTGTTTAACAGCCCTTGGTGCTTGCTCTCCCTTGAACTCCTCGTGCCCATCTTGAAGGAGGTGGGTAGCACAGAGTGGGCCACCTGGTCTACCCATGGGTAGGCAGACTGGGGGCACAGAAGGGGCTGTGCACCTGAAAACATGCACCCTAAGGCAGGATGGCCTCATATGGACTCAGGCAAAGGAGAAATGCTGGGAATCTCCCCCTATTCCCTGTCCCCCCACCGCACGGTGCCTCCTGCCACCCTGCCCGGTTGTACCGTCTTTAAGCCACTTGAGTTGGAGAGGGGAATATTAAATAAACAGAGCCAGGCCCTCGGCTGCCCGGCTGCGACGTTCCCTCTGCACTAAAGCAAAACATGCCCCAGATACTTAAAATACAAAAATCTCAACCTGGGAACAATTTTTTTTTCTTTTTGAGCCAATTTGTGGGAAGAAAAATCCGCCCGACTTCAGCAGCGGGCGGAGGAAGGAGATGAAAACAATTAGATACCATCTGAGCAGCTGTTTTGTGCCCTTCCAGGCTGAAATTGGCTCCTTTCTCCCAATGAACTTTCCATAAAGTGGAGTACTGCCTTCAAGGGTTTTGGAAATACCAAACAAATATATTCAGAGCTGCTGGAGTTCCCCTCTGTCAGCAATGCTGTCCCCCGGCTGTGGGATTCCGGCCCCCCGCACCACAAAATGTCCTTAGTGACAGATTTACGCCAGGACCATCTGCAGGCCCTCCTGGGGTTAAGGCGCAGACCAAGGCATCCTTGCTCCTTCCCTGCGTGTTTTCCAACAGAAAAACACCCTTTTCCTCAAAATGGGAATTTCCCTAGGAAGCAGCCGAGGTCAGCGAAACTCTTCCTTTCTGCTTTGCCACTCAAATCAGCTAAAACCGCACATTTCATTTTCATGGCCAGTAAAACCAGAAGCCAACCCAGCATCCCTGCTGCCACGCTGGCCACAGTGGCAAAGCCTCATCCACCCCGTGGATTCCCATGCCCCCGCCGCAGAGCTGCCCCGATGGCTTTGAAGCCGTTTGGGCTTTGCCACGACCATGGGCATTGGGGTTAAGTCCCAGCAGGTGGGGATGGAGGGGACACCCAAGACGCTCACCCCATCCAAGTGTGGCCAGAGCAAGATTTTAGGACTCAGGAGCGGGACTTATGGCTGTGGGTTGAGCAGAGAAGCTGATGGGGAGGTGGGCATGGTGGTGGGCCGCAGCATCCAGCCCAGCCGGCCCCGTGGGAGCACCAGCCTGACCCCAGCTGCATCTAATTTTTTGGGGACACACACACACACACACACAAAGCCTCCAGCACTTTGAGATGGGCTCAGCCTTGCCCCTGGCAGAGCATAGCCGCCTTCCAGCCGCTGGGGCAGCAGATGGCAAATTGACATGAAAAAATGCTGAAATTGAAAATGCAACAAAACGCTACACAGTTGCCTGTCCCTTTCGATTCAGTTTTTGGTCAACTAAATTGTTATTGAATAAGGCAAGCTGCGTCAAAAATGTACTTTAATGAAGTGCAGCAGGGGCTCTGGCATTATTTCCCAAACTCCACTAAGGTTTTAATCCCCCGGCTCTCTAAGCCACTGCGCGACATATGCTTTAAAGAGGATATTTTTTGCTCCCTGGTATTTCACGCATGTTATATTTTAAAGACTGCTGCCAGTTTAGTTTAGGCCCAAAACGTTGGTGTCACTTGGGGGATGGAGGAGGGGGGAGGTACCTCACCAAAGTGATTTAAAATAATCCCAGAGCAACCTGGGAGGAGGGTGACCCACCACCGCCGCGCGGCACACAGCCCGAGTCCCCTTGTGTCCCCGCCAACAAGTCTGGAGGTGTCCAAAAAAATGTGGGAGGGCTCCAAAAATGTCAAGGGGGTGATGAGTGTCCTCCGCACCCTGCCTTGCCTTCCAGCCCAGCGCTGGTCCGGCCACCGAGGATAATCCCAGGGGACTCCCCAGGCACCAAGAACGGACTTTGCTAATTAGTCTTGGCTTATCTCAAGCAAACTTTCTGCTCTGTTTGGTTAAGACCAGCATGGAGTGACTAATATCTGCAGCAGGGAGGAAAAGCCCTCCTGGCATCTCTCTTCTTGCCTGGGAGAGCCTCGCTCGGGGAGATATTAAAGGCTTTTGTTTCCAGGAGCTGTCAAACCCCTCACCTTTCACAAGCACTAAAACAGCCAAGGGAAAAAATATATGCAAGTGGAATAATAATTTTTAACTCATAAATTTGAGCTTGTAAATCAAGGATTGACGGAGCAGTCGTTGTAATGTCTCGTGAGTTAACATTCGAGGTTTTCTTTCACCTGAGGAAAAGGAAAAAAATACCCAAGTCTCTGCCCTTCCACTCCAGAGATTGCTATAAATCACCTTAATGTTACACTCTTGCTCTTAAATAGACCAAAAGCATGAGCATAGGGAACAGATAGCGAAACTGGGTAATTTAAAAAGTACGGTACGGGGAAGAAAGCTTTTATTTTAAAAAAAACCCAAAACACAACAGACCCAAACCAATCCCTCTCTGCTTTTAAAAGCAGAGGGCAAATCCTGCACTCCAAGAAACGCACCCCTTGGGACCGAGGCCAAGCCTTGGTCCTGGTCCTGCCGTGGTGCTGAGCTCGGCGAGGGCACAGGGACAGCTTGGCTGCTGCTGGCAAACTGCAGAATGGGCCCATCTGTCTCCGTGGGTTTGAATTTTGGATTGAGGAGAACAAGAGAAAATAGAGGAACGAGGAGAGAGGTGTCACACACGTGTGTAAGGGAGGGATGGAAAGGGATGGAGGTGGTACTCAGGTTGAATGGAGAATATGGCCACCCAGTGTCCCCATCTGTCCTCCGCTGAGCTGGGAACATCACGGCAACACATGTCACCCATGCGCGTCGCAGCCGCCCACCATGAGCCACGCTCTACCGTCACAGCGAAAGGGAGAGCAGCACAGAGCAGTGCGTACCCAAACTGGGGGCACCCTACCCAAACTGGGGGACCCAATGCACCCCAACTGGAGATGCAGCAGCTGCGCAAGACGAGAGGCAACAGAAGAGGAGCCCACCATGGCAACCCCACAGCAGGGACATCTGCAGAGCCGGGGCCATCACCCACCTGCTAATGAAGTCCCACCACCCCAGCTCCTCTGCTGGGAGGGCTACAGTGGGAAGTAAGGAACACTATGGGAAAAGATGGAGTGGGAAAAAAAATGTGCAGTTGGGCACTGGGCTGAGTCCACGTGCAGATTCTGGCTCTCCCAAAGTTAAAAAATGTTGGGTTTTTTTTTTTTCCCCTCCAGGATTTCCTATGATTTTATCTGTTTTGGATAAGAAGGATAAAGCGCAGCAGAGCTGAACCTAGTGTCCCAAATGCTGAAGGTGCTTTGAGCCTCACCCAGAGGTCCTTCCACCTCCATCACTGCTGCGCCTGGTCCAGCCAAGAGCAGATCCCCGCTGCTCCTACCCAGAGCTCCACAGGGTTGGTGGCCGCTGGCTCCCACCCCCAGGGCCCAAAGGGTCACCGCCACCTGCCACCCCCGGGGCTGTCTCCGCACCAGCAGCGAGGAGCTGGCGTGGAAGTTGCCGGATGGACGAGATGTCGGGTCAGGGAGGCTGCGGTCGTGTGGCTGGCAGAGCGCTGGGAGGAGGAGGAGGAAGAGGAGGAGGAGGAGGAAGGCATTGGCATGCGGAGCACAAGTGCGTGCGTGGCACTCTCCTCTGCCTAATCTGGCGGGTTCAAAGCAGCCGGGTGGTGCCGGGCGCAGCTGCGGTGTCTGAGCTCCAACAGGTGACGGCTCAGCTGTCCCCCTCCCCAAGGGGCTGTTCACGCTGGAGGGGGGCTGGCGTGGGGGCCAGCGGGTCCCCAATGCCTCAGCCGGCTCCATCCTGCCCTCGGGAAGCTGCCTGCACCTCCTCGGCGGCTGCGTGCAGCTTTGTAGGGCTCCCTCCCCTCTGCCCAGCAGGACGGCACATTGCAGTGGGATGGGGCACGGCTGCTGGGAGGCATTACTTGTGCAAAATCCTCCTAAAAAATGCTCTGGCTTGCTGGGAAAGGCAGGACCGACCTGTTCTGCACGGTGCTGGCGGCGTGAGAGCCTGCGAGCAGAACATGGGTTGTTCGCCCTGTGCCAGCACCTGGTCACCTGCCAGCACGTGGTCCCCCTCCAGCACCTGGTCCTCTGCCGATGGGCAGAGGATGGGATGGAGGAACAGGGAGAGCAGCCTGGGGATGGGGGTGGGGGATGACCCTTCCCACCCCCAGCCCTAGGTGAATTCCTGCGGTACGGGCTATGCTGTGGGAGGCGTTGAACTGGGAAATATTTTGTCCCGTCTCTTTTGAAAACCCATTTGCAAACAGCAGCCTTCTGTGCGACTGCCCCTGGTCCCAGTACATCCAGCAGCAAGTCCAGGAGAGGCCTTTTGGGCAAATCCAGCCAAGCCTTTGTGCATCCAGCGAAACTGGAGGGATATTTATTTCTGCTCCCAACTGTCTGGTTCCTCTCCGGAGGTGGCACTAGCAGAAGAGACCATCTGCCACAAGCCAGGTCAAAACACAGTGATGGGGAGGGGAGTGTGACAGAAACACTTGCGCCTGCCCAGGGCATTCCGGCCAAAATCCACATCCGTAGCGGCTGGTGGTCACTGCTGGGCTCGGGCTGGGACAGTGATGCAGGCAGAGAGGTGCTGTGTCTGTACTTGGCCTCACGAGAACTGCAGCATCCCGCAGTGATCCCATCTCCACTGCGAAGGGACGCCCAAATTTCCCTCAGTTTTATATGAAAAAAACAAAGCGTGACCTGAAATCTTTCCCCACCAGCTGCAACTACAGGTCAGATAAACGGCTCGCTCACCTCCCACACCCAAGAAATATCGAATAAAATGCTAAAAAATACCCCGAGCCATCGATTTCCCAGGGGTGGCCATGCAGGTGCGGGGTGGCAGGTCCGTGCACCCCCCCTGGGCCCGCAGAGCCGCTGGCATCACCAACGACCCGCTTGAGTCCTCATTAAGTCACTCGAGCCGCCATCGTCTGAGCAGCACCATTATTCACCCAGGCTCCAGACCCCGTTCCCCACTGTTAATTTCTACTTATCTGCATATTTTATTGAAAATTAAAATCCTTTTGCATTTTTCCCAGGGCTCCATCGTGAGCAATCTTTTCTCGCAGCCCTACTTGACTCCAATTAGTTGGGATAACAAAGCTGCCGCTGTTGGAGGATTATTGACAAATGCTCAAGGAAAAAAAATGGCAAGAGAATAGTCTACTAAAATGACAGCTTTTTAAGCCTGGAAACAAAACCGCCTGGCAATTAATAGTGCTGGGGAGGCACAGAAACCAAATTCTTAGTTTTTTGATGGCATTTCAATTGATTAGCCTGCTCGAGCCATTACTTTGCGTCTTGCTTCTCGTTAAGTGGCGGGTCACCATCAGCATCCCTCAGCGAGCGCAACGCCGCTGTATCCATTCCCCCCCAGGGACCGCAGGGACATCGGCACCAGCCATGGCTCCGCGACAGGAGCCTGGAGAAGCCGGGGGCATGGACTTACATCCCGTAAAGGAGAGGCAGCCCCTGCCCTGCCCGCCCGTGGGGATGCTGCCCGTTTCCCAGGCCTCCCGCTCGCGCTGAGCTGCCCGTAGATACAGTTCCCATGGGCGCCCGTCGGCGCCGGCGCTGGGCTCCTGCCCCTAAAAACCTGCTCGATGCAGCTGCAACTATGGCACAAAAGGACTGAGAAGCATTGAGAGCAGCACAACTCATTCACTGATAACTCCTTAATGGCGTTTCATATTTTTTCCCTGGCGTTTTTTTTTTTTTTTTTAAATAAAAGAATAGGGGGGTAAAAATGAAGCATACTTGATAAAGGGCAGTAAGTGTTATCCCTAAAAAAAAAAAATAAATAAAAACCTCACAGAGCTTTTTTTCTTTCATAGGTGGCTCGGACAGCTGGCTCTTTAAATATTAATCAGGGGCTCATTGATATGCAAATATGGTAAGAGGGAATAATGCTCCCGCAGCTGCGCAGCCCCCAGCAGCCCCGGCCGAGTGTTGGCCTCCTCTCCACCATGAATGGAAATATCTGAGGACACAGGTGCAGGGAGCCGACCGCGAGCAAGATCCTGCTTAATAAGGTAATTTGTGAGCGATGCTCTATAGAGACGAACCGGAGCAATCTTTTACCACTTGACAGTATCTGACCACTAAACAAGGTGTTAATCTTATAATTGTGGTGTTGACTGTTCCCTAGCACAGCGTTCCTGGCCTTCTGCCCTGACACTTGGCCAGTTAAAATCAACTTAACTGACAGGTCGGATGCGCGCCAACCGATCGGCGATAAATTATTTATTGTTCTATTTCCAGAATAACAAGTAAACAGGAAAGACGGGGCATCCCACAGAGAGAAAACCAGTTTGGATAAGCATCATTGGACCGAGTCGCATTGCTCCACGTGGGCATCCCTGTCCCCCATGCCCCGTCCCCTGCAGGGCCGTGCTGAGCAGCCGCGCTCCCCGGCTCTCACCTCTTTCTGCTGGGAAGGTGATCACATCCCATCTTGCAGGAGTAAAGCCTGCGGGACAGGTCTGGTGGTGGCATCCGTGTCCAGGGACCTGCAGGTGGGGTTTTGGGGTGGTCAAGGCCTGTTCCGCATGCAGCGTGTGATACCCACTGTCCTCTTCAGTGAACTGGGGGCCAAGAAGAGAGACCAGAGGCAATGTCAGAGCCTGCTGTGGACGTCACCATTGGGTGCCTGCTGGCACCTGTGCTAGACTGAGCGATGACTGGGGAGGTGGACCAGCTTGGGGGTGGCACATGTGAACTCCCTGGCCCGGGGACCTCGGCCCATCACCGTGTCCTCTCTCTGAGGCCATCCATGCTGCTGTGGTACCCACGATGGGGACCTTCAGTTGCTGCAGGAAAGACAGCCAGGAAAGTGGGTCAGAGCCTTCAGCGGCATTTCACGTAACCAGAGCCAGTGGAGTTGGAGGCCCATAAGTACCTGTAGGGTTCAGCTCACACATTTTGCTCTCTTTTGTCATTTGCCAATAGTATAGATGGGTCTACAGACCAGGGAAAAGATGGTAAGGAAGGGCCTCCGTGAGGGCACCAAGAAAGGCACCCTCCATCACCACCCAACATAACCAAACCTGCCGCACTGCTGATTTAAACGCTCATACCCCCTTGCCGTGCTTCTTGGGAAGGGATGCCCTTGCCACCGCCCGCTCCCACCTCTCCGGGCAGAGTTGGGCCCAGGACACAGCTCATTTCTCCTGCTGATGGGCAGGACCAGCTCAATGGAGGCGCGTTGTGGCAGCTCCATCCCACATGGGACACAACAGTCACATCCTGCCCTTCTACAACAGCGAGGAAACAAGCTCTGAGGCTGCAGATACAATACCCGCTGTTGCACGGTATTTTTAAGATTTGCCTCCTGTGGTTGCCGTCCTCTTTTTCCCTGCCAAGCTTCCTTGCCCGGGCTCCTGGTGATGAATGACCTCGTCCGGGTACCGCCGGTACCAGGCGCATGCAGCTGCGAGGCTTTTTTCCCGGGCGGGCGCTGCAGATGGCTGCTCCACCGCCGAGCCCACAGCTGCACGCTCCCCGCTCGCCCCTCTGCAGCCGGTGCGCGCCCGCGCCACAAAGGGACAGAAAACACAATTAATTAGAGAAAAGGAGCGAGCGGGAGTGGATGCTGGGATGTCTCAAGGAGCCGACGAAGCCACCCGCAGCTCGCCCTGTGACCGGCATGTCCGGCCTCGCTCCGGCTGGCTCCGGCTTTGGCAAATCTCTGGCCAGGCGAGTGCTCGGATCGGCAGAGGGTTCTCAGGACAAGGGTTGTCCACACAGTGCGGTCATTCCCAAAGGAGCTGAAGGCCTTCCTGGAGACAGGGAGAAGCACAACTTCTCATCCTTGTCTTCTGGCTCAATTTCTGACTTTTCCGGTGTCGGTTCTTTGCCTCCGGGTCCCGCTCAAGGGGCAAAGCTGGGCTCCCGCTGCGCTGCCTTGCGGGCAGGGCGGGATGTGGCTGCAGCCTGTGTACGTGTGGGTGCTGCAACCATGGTAGGTATAGGCAGCATCTCCCCTCCGTTTGGGGACAGACAAGATCATCTCAGAGACTGAAGTCATATAAATTCAGCCACCTTTGAATTTGTTTAAAGTTTTGCAAAACCTTCTCAGCCTATATAAAAGTTACTTTATTCCAGGAGATAAGAACAATTCTACCTAGTCTTATATATTGGCCTTTTGTTTCCAAAGTATATTTATCTGCCTTTGTATCTCAGCACTTGCGTGACTATTAATTATTAATAATTAATGATTAATGATACATTACTACTAATAATTATCATTATTTTATATACAAGAGATTTGCCTCTTTCAACACTTTATTGGGAGCAAAACTGGATCTATAACCTGGACCGTGGAGATCCCCCTTTCCTGCTTACACCCCACTTTCCATCACTTCAGGGCAGCAGTTGGCTTTTGAATTTGGGCCAGGAGACAAAGATTAATTTGCCAATTAAACGTACCAGCCCCGGGGCAGCACCCGGGGTTGCTCATGCCGTACTGGTAGGGTTAACACACCCAGCGCAAGGGCCTCGTGTCGGCTGCCGGAGCTCACCCCGCAGATACAACTCCCATCCCTCCCATTTGTTGCCGCTTTCTTAAAAGCGTAAAACCTTTATCCGAGTTGACGAGCAGCAGGGCTACGTCCTGGTCCTCGGCTGAAAGAATCCCAAAGGGGCCGAACCCCGCGAACCCGGAGCTGCTCTGGGAGGATGGAGTTTGCATTGCGCCGAGGGCCGGCGGGGCCGGAGGAGGATGCGGCTGTGCCGACACCAACCGCCCCTCCGGCTGTGCCGGGACCACGCGCCGGCACTGCAGACAGCTGCCGCAGAGGTATCTTTTTACCCTGGACCTTGTTAATGAACAAAAGCTTAGGAGAGTGTGGGCGGCTGGGCTAGACGGAGAATAAACAGGGGATTAGCGGCGCATAGCCCCCGAGCGAGGATCGGGCTCTTTTTTTCCCCTGCACTTGAAACCCAACTCCTCGCCGTGGCAGCGGCTGGTCCCGCACCAGCCGGGAGCATTTCTTCCCCTCCCAATGCCGCAGCCATCCATCGTTAGCCGGGCAAAATTAGCTTTTGCTTATGCTGGCTGGGCAGCTAGCCCTTGGGCTTGTATTTTTTGTTCTGTTTTTTTTTGTGCCTGTGGAAGGACAGAGGCCAGGCGATGCCGTAGCCGTGGTTGCGCCTCTGCCCCAGCCTGCCTGCATCGAGCGGGGAGCAAACACCTCCCCGGCCAAGCTGGGATAAACTCCCCAACGTTCCTCAAACGAACCCACACACGGCAACCTGCCCGCAGCCACGGCACGGCCTGGTGGTATACGACCTGTGAAAAGGGAAAAAAACCCAAAGGGAAAACCAAATTCCCCGTCTCACCCACACACACACGTACATGGGGAGCGGCAAGGTGAGGGCACAGAGCAATAAACAGCTCGTTCCCGGCCCGGCCGGCTGGGCTGAGAGGTGCTGCCAGCCCGGCGGTGATGTACGTTGTGCGTGCGGTTCATATGCATGCCATAAAAATACTACTTTGTGAAGGATACATAAGCATCCAGGCCAGGCAGGGCCAGGCCGCTGGGAGCTTGGAGTGCAGGCGGCAGGAGCCGGCCAGGCGAATTGGCACGGTGTGCTCCAGCAAAGGGGATGATGGTGGCGGCTGTCCCTGTGGCATGATGTCCTTGTGCCGCCTCCGAAGTAATCCCAGGCCCAGAGCGCCTGCGGGATTGCCTCACTTTTTGCTTTTTTTGCTTTTGTGTGAGCGCACGGGCAGAGCAGCCCTTCCCGGGGAGCTGCTCCATCTCCACATGGATGTTTGCTCGGGACAGGAGCAGCAAAGAGCCAATGCTTCTTGTGGGGTGGAAATGACTTAAAAATCCACTCGAAAGCATCATGCTTCCCCTTTAGAAATAGCTCCAAAGAGAAATGACTTGAAATGATGTACTCCATGCTTTTTTCCCCTTGTAAACCCAAACATTTCCCCTTAATATGAGGGGACAAAAAAAAGCGGTAATTCATTTGAACTTTCCTCCCTGGAAAACGATCTGGCGAATGCACCATTCTGCAGAAACACACAGACGAAACCAGAGTGACCCATCCTGCTGCTCATTCCCCAACTCATCCGCAGGGTTTCCGGAGCTCCTGCAGCCCCAGAGCAGCCCATGAGCGCTGGGGTGCCAGGTAGGATGCTCAGGTCATTCCTTCCCCAGGAGCCATTGCCCGGTGGGTACTCCCTATTTTTGGGCCAAAAAACCCTAGGTAAGGCTTTGCACTAGACTAACACTTAATGAATGTTTGCACAAATTAGCAGAACATGACACTGTGCAGCCCAATCCCTCACCGCGAGCTGCCAGCCCGGGCTGGGGCTGGCGCTGCAGATGTGTGGTCCTGCAAAATGGAAAGCCGTATGGTAAATATTGGAAAAAACCTCTAATATATACATCCCTAAATGCTTTTTCAGCTGATCAGATTTTATGTGGTTAATCAAAGTTTGTGTGATAAGCAGCGGAGCCCTGGGGCTCCAGAATACCCAGGCGCCGACGTTCGGTCCCATCCCTCTCGCCTCCCCTGAGAGCATCTCTCCCTACCCTGAACACGGGCACTGGCGTGGGTAAGGGTGCTCGGAGCCGAGGCTGCACCAAATAACTGACCAAGCTCCTCTGGCCAATTTTGTAGGGACAAAATGATGCTCCTCAAAGTACGACTCAAAAAATGCCCATTTGGCCCTAAAGCGTAGCATTCCTCTGTGTTTTTCAGACAAACGCTAGAATTTCCTCCTCTGTAAAGCTGGAAAAGTATCCAGTCCAGGTTGCTCCATGCTCTATAACGAGCAATTATGCCTTTCAAAAGTAAAATGAAATAAGAACCATTCCCATAATCACCTACTGGATTTTATCAGCATGTTTGGGTTACGCTTTTGCCCCTTTGGCTAATACCTAATTGATTCTTTAATCTCTACAACTTTTTTATTGACTGATACAAGAGCTATTTAGCCCATCAGCGGCAGGAAAGCAGCCTGCAAACCCTCCGAGACCCACGACACGGTGCTAGGATGACCTCATCTGAAGCCAACGCTTTATTTGATAATCTATCACTTATTTATTATTCTAACTAACCGCTTGCAGGTGGTGTGATTTTAGTATAATTGTCCCAGCAACAGGCACACACGGGGAAAAGCTCAGCAATCTGCAATCTTATCCGGAGCTGCTACCGCGGAGGAAGCAGGCTCCCAGCCTCTGCCGGGGGAAACGGGAAAACACGGTGTTTTGGTGACGTAAAGGGCATGGCAAAATGCCGCTGACTGCGGAAAATTGAAGGCAGGGGCTCATCCTGACCACCGGCCCACTGGGGGAAGGAGGAGGCAGAGGAGGATGGAAAACCCCGATGCCATCGCGGGGGGGACCCCATGGTGCCCAACATCACGGCTGGGGCACAACTTGCACAGGGACGATTTGGCGCCGCAGCTCAGCTCCTTCCTCCCCCCGTGCCTGTGTGCAAAACGTGAGAAAACTGAGGATTTTAGGCAGCGACAAGGTACCAGGATGTCCCCACAGAGCCTTGCACTGGGCTGGCATGGTCCTAGTCCCCCAATGGGTCAACGCTGGGATCGCCTACTGGAGCAGCACGGATGGCATGTGGGCTCCAGAAGGTTTAAGCCAGCACATCCAATATAAAATCCGGCATAAATAAAGAACATGAGTTTGGGGTTTATTTCTGGACGTCTCTGTATTGTTTTTTTTTCCTACCGCAGCCCTGGGGCGGGTTCTCAGCCCTTCGCCATCCCGCCTGCAGCAGCGGGGTGAGGTGGGATGGATGCCCCAGGGAGGTGCCTTCAGCTCAGTGTGCCACAAAGCTGCCACTCCTGTCCAAAGGACAGACCCCACAAGGATGTCCTCACCAGCACAAAACATGGGGTTTGCTGCCTTCCCGGCCCCAGGAGGGGGCTGCTCCCACCGGCCCCCCCCCCCACCAGGCTCCCCAAAGTGGAAGCCGAGAGGCGGCGGCAGATAGGAACCAGCCCGTGAATTGACAGCAAGACTCCAAGGCATCCAGAACGGGCTTTTAAGACCAATTAGTCCTGCATTAGTCTCCAAGACTTTTGAGCTAGAATTCCCCCCAGGATTCATGCCACTTGCAGCGTTTTCCCAGTGAGGGAAGGGTTTGAGGATGAGGAGGCGGGTACCGGGAAGCATCGCTGGGAGCAGAGGAGGTGCCTTTCTGTGTTTTCTGCCTCCTCCTCCTCCTCCTCTGCCCAAGCTCTTTCAACCAAGCCAACGGCCTCAGCAAAAGAGGAAAAAGGCATTTTGAGTGGCAAGACCCCGTCGTGGCTTCAGTTTTAACCCTGGCT
>VFFE01007149.1:1615771-1697220 GCA_008921705.1 Burhinus oedicnemus
CCCGGGTGGGGGGGAAAAAAAAAAAAAAAAAAAGCAGGGGGTTGGGAGAATCATTTTTTCATTAAAATAAAAATTGATCCATAATGAAAATAGACTTCTAATGGGAAAAGTTTAGTGCAAATGGAAGCTCTTAAAGATTCTTTTGACTGACAATAACCTGAAGACCCTCCAGGAACTCCAGCCCAGAATAATCAGATTAAATGAAAACTAATATACAATCCTGAAATTCATCCCATGCTGGTCTAAACTTATAGCAGCTGGGTAATTTAGCCTACAGGTTTCTCCCTCATGCCCAGCAGTTCACACTGAATTGTTTAGCCAAACTTAATCTACTGGGAAGGAAAAAAAGCTCTTTCCTTTAATATGTGTTAAAGTAAAGCCAGCTTCTAAAAGCAGCTGGGATCAGGGAAGGTATAAAAATACACGTATTTTCTATGGGAACTCCCAGACTGAAGGTCGGCTACTTTAAAACAAGTAACTACAATTTATAAACGGTCCAGGAATAAGGAAATCTCTGGGTTGGTACATCGTAGCTGCTGGTATGGATAATACCAGGACTGCCTTGTGAGCCCTGCACAAGGACCTCACAGAGGCACAAGCTCACGTTCTCTGGCAGCTCATCACTGCTCACCCCACTGCAGGGGCCAAGTTCCCAAAACACAGATCAAATCCATGCTTTTGTCCAGAGAAAGGTTTGAAAATACAACCTGGGTGGATCTCAAAAAATCAAATGGAAGGAATTGCTTTTTTTCCCCCCAAAACTTAGGGTTTTTACACCAACCTTAGAGGGTTTTTTTTAAAGGAAGGCCGTCACAGTTCAAGGGAGTTTGGCGAGGGGCAGATGTCCTCCCAGAGCCCAGCGACCACCGTGATGATGATGGAGTTGGGAACCTCTCTGCGTTCCTGCAGCAGAAATAAACCCCGATGGGAAAGCAGAACTTCCTAATATAAATCCACAATTAAAAGTTTTCCAGTTGAATCGTAAATGCCTGTGGGAGAATAAACATACTGCACATTACCACATAGCACAGGTTTCCATCTCACCACCAAAAGAGAGCTCTCCTGGAGGGCCTGGAGACAGGTAGATGATCTATAAAACCTTGAAAGCCCTTGCAACTTTATATTCAAGGAAGTTTGAGCCAGAGCCTCACATGGTGGGCAGGATTATAAAGTAACCAAAGAACCCAGACCCACTGGGGACCACCAGATGCCCTGATCCAGCCTCCCACACCACCTTCTCCTTGACATGGGCATGGTCCCTTCCAGCTCACTCGGAAAGCCACACTGATGGGTCTTCCCAAATTATGCAAGCACGGATCAATTTAGCCATTCCCTGTGTACGAGAGGTGAGCTAAAATCCATCTGCACATATATATTTGCTTTGTGTTCCCCAGCAGCAACAACAGGAATAGACATTTATATGCAGTATTAAAAAAAAACAACCCGGGGAGGCTTCCTTTTTTTGGGGAAAGAGCAGCCCAGATGAGCTCGGCCAAGGCTGCGGGATCCAACCCCACCGCAGCCGGTGGCCAATGTGGGGAAATACAAACCCAGCTGTGCTTGCTAGGGGGTCTCATGCTTTCAAAACTCTGTAATCTTGGCAAAAAGGAAAAAATGTCAGTCCAATCCTGCAGCCCGGACCTCCTGCCAGCTGGCATCACCAGGCCGGTACCTGCCGCGGTGGTGGTCACCCCCAGGAGTCGCCTTGAGGAGCCCCAGCTTTGGGTGTGTGGCAGAACGGGTGCCCCCGGGACCTGGCAGCGGGTCGGAGGGCTGCAGAAGGAAAAAAAACTGCAGTGATGGCAGGAACAAAAAAAAAAAAAAAAAGCAAGCAAAGAAACTTCTACAGCAAGACAAAGCAAATCTGAAGGGGACAACCTGCCCTGAAGGACCGTCCCAGTGAACTCCTGGGTGCGCTGGGATGTGGGGTTCGGATGTGCAGAAAATCGAACCTGTTGTGTTTGGTCACCTGCGAAGGGAAAGTCAGCTGCCAGCAGGGCAGGACCCAGGGTGCAAGGGGCAGCACCGGCAGGTCCAGTGTGGTCCCCTGTCCAGCATGTCCCCACCACGTGCAGGGACAGGAGCTCGACCTTCAGCACAGGTTAAACACGAGCGTCCTCGAGCCTGTGATTCCTCTCCCTATGTAGAGGCCACTCCAGCCTTTCCTCTCCAGGATGAAAATGCTCCCCCCACCCAGTGTGGCAGCAAGGACCCTCCTAAACCCACGGAAGAAGCTCTGGGTACACGAGTCACCCTATCACATCCATCTCCACAGACAAACAGCCCCAGGGCTGGGACGAGCCAGTGGGCAGGGAGCAGGGGGACACCTTTCCAAGCCGGAGCGCTGGAGGCTCTCTGCCGAGGGCCATTGCCGAGCGAGCATTGAATGGAGTGGTGCACTCGGGTTGCAGCGGGGAGGAAGGTGGTGTGCCCTGAGCCCTGGCCATCCTTGATGAACATGTGCAGAACGCGTTTGGAGAGGCCAAACGATGGCACCATCCCCCGTGCAAACACCGAAGCATCCTCGGTGGGGGCTCCCCGCAGCCCCACTTCCCCCGGCATCACCTATTCCCTGCGGGGACCCTGCCCAGGAGTGGGGGAGGAAAGGTGTCGATTAATTTGCACGCACATGGAGGCCTCTCCCAGCTCTTTCCTCCCCACCTGCGATTTTGTGGGTGATGTACCCGAGGAAAGCCGGCTGCTGCCCTGCACTGAGCACCATGGAGCACCCAGTGCCACAGCAGAGCCACCGACGGCCACGCACAGGCACAGGGGAGCACAGCTTGCAGAGGATGCATTCGTAATACCCCAAGGGTCAATCACTTTCACCTAGGAAAAGAAAAATAAAAAATAAAGCTGCTTATTTTTGATCTCCCCTGAGATGCCCCCGGCTGCGGTGGAAGCCAGAGCTGCCCAGGGCTGACACAGGGCGAGCACCCCAGCCACGTCCTTCCCTTCTCGGCACTAGTGGCTCTGGGACCCAGTTGGACCTCACAGAGAAACATTAGGAGGGAACGGGATTAGATCAGGCTCTGGATCAGGGGATGAGCTGGGAATACACAGCTAAGATAAGAGTTGTCACAGGGAGGGGTTCAGCTGATGGTTGTTTTGACCGATGGACCCAAACCCTGCGCCCAAGAGCCGGTGAAGTTTATTCGGGACCCTAATCCTCTCTGCTGGGTGCTTGGTAGGTGTCCCCCTCCCATCTTCAAAGACATCTGAGGAAGAGGAGCTTGGCAGGAGCAGACCTCAGACAGAGTTATCTTTCAAATGGATTTACGGTGCGCTGACTTGGGAACGCCACAAAGTTTTACTTCCAGTGCATAGCTCAGGGTTAAAAAAAAAAATCACTGCAAGAAAACTTCCAGTCAACAGATAATACAATGTGGTTCCGATTTCCTCAGCCCCTCTAAATAATTGTTTCTTTTCTTTTTAAAAATTTTGTCCCAGGGAAACGTTTCTAATTTAATCCCCTGCATGCACCTTCCTTACTGCCTTTGAATGTGTATTATCTTCCAGCCAGCGCTCCAGAGCGGAGCGAGAATTTTTGATTTAAAACAAAAAAAAAAAAAAAGAGAAAAGAAAAAAAAAGCTTAACAAGCACAATGCACAGCAAACAGGAATGGAAATGCCGATCTGGGTTCCATTATCCCTGACCCAGAGGTTGGAAACCAAAAGAAATTAATTAAATTGGGGAGAGGGGAGGCCAGCACCATTTGCTGCTGGTCACTGGCCCGCGAGGGATGACTGGGGGATGTCCGTCACCCATCACCCGTCACCCAGACAGGGGGGCACCCTTCTGGTGTTATTGAAGCTACCAGCCCCCAGCACCCACGGAGCTGGATGGGGCTGCCCGCCTGCACCAGCTTGTTCCCATTAGAGCCGAAGGACGGACGGGGACGGGGAGCAGACAGTGAGGCTGGGGACAGAGTCGCTTTTAACAGTGACCTAAAATCCCCTGGTTTTGCCTGGAGGATCCCAAGGCAGGGACCCCCGGCAGAGGGATTGGTGCAGCTGCCGAGGTGGGATCCTAAATGGGCTTTTGTTGCAGCAAGCGACCCAGCTCCCACCCAGGAGCAGGGTCCTGAGTGGGCAGGGACGGCGCTGGTGGCAGGGGACAGCAGTGGGGTAAGCTCAGCGCGGCCGTGGCTGTCCTGGGTGCTGGGAAGGTGAAAAGTGTCTTTTCATGGGAGGCTCCATAATCCCATCAAGCCAGAGAGCCCGCGGACAGTGTCTGCTGCTCTAACCCAACTCACCTCCCGAAAAAATCCTCCTGAAATGCCTGGCTGCTGGGGGCTGCCCAAGGTGGGACAGGGTCATGGGATGGGGTCCAGCCTTGCTCTGTGCATCTGCCTCCAGGGCTCAATTTCAGCCGTGGGAGAAGAAAATTAAAAAATAAGTAAAATGCTTCAAGAAACATCTGGCAAAGAGGTAAGTGCAGGCAGCGCCCGAGCTCACATTGATGGAGATGCTCGGCATGAAGCCGCACCATTATCTCCCATGCCCATGGAGACACGAACCCCCACCCATGAGCTAAGCCCATCTTGAGGGACACAACCTGGCCTCTGTCATCCCCAGCCCCTCAGCGGGTCGGCCAAGCCAGGAAGGACGATAATGGGAGCGACATGCAGGATCACAGCATTTGCCCTCATCCCTCCGCGCGGTAATCGGAACAAAATGTTCTTCCATTGTTTGCAGAACAGCATTGGTTTCCAACTATGGCAAATATTTAGAAAAACACAATTTAGTCATCAATGTTATTTACCATTTGGAGTGCCCTATACGTTGCTCCAAGCCCCACAATTAAACTATTTGTCTTGGTTCGAAAAAGACCGGGTAACATATAGGACTTTCCCAGTCCCTGGCCAAAAGCGTTAACATCTTACAGAAGCGCGGCAGCTCCAAGCAATGGGCTCTGCACCTCCGCCGCCGTCACGGCTTTCCCGGGTGCCAGCTGCCAGCCGTCGCTCCCTGCCCGCTGGCTCGTCCCTGGGAAAGCTGGGTACCTCCTGGGACCCCGCAGAGCCTGCACCTCCAGCCCCGCAGGACCTCAGAGCCTCCCAGCTCCAGGGCAGGAGACCACCTGAGGATCCTCCCGCTCCCTCCAGCCATCCCAAGTGGGATCCACCAGGGATGGAGCAGCCGAGTCGCAAGAGTAAGCGCAAACCAAGAAGGAGCCCTATGCAAACGCACCCTCCAGTGCACCGGAGAAGGGAAGGGAGAGCTGTGCTGGGCTCACTGGGACAGTGATCAGATGCTCAGACAGGACACCAGACATTCCCCCAAACGCAAATACGTGCCACAAGAGCCAGGACTCACCTTATTTATTGACCGTCACTTCGGCCCCGTGGGAGCCGGCGTGTCCCCGGTGAGCCACACCAGGGCAGGCACTGGGGGACTGCACCCGGGGCTGGGCTGCCCTCCCGGGGCTGCTGCTGGTTTCCCTTTTTAACAATTTTAGAAAAAACTAAAAAATGAGTGAAGCTCCCTCTGGTTATGCAAGAGCTGCTTGCTTTAATCCCTTTCCAGAAATACACTCTCAGTGGTGCCCGTTTGGTACACGCAGTCAAAAAGGGAGAAGAAATGTGGGAAATGGCATTTCCGTGCCCCTATCCACAGCCTGTGCTGCCCCGTGCCAGTGCTGGTGCCAGAGTTACCTGCTGGTTTGCTTTTCCCAGTTTGGACCCGTTTTTC
Organism: Burhinus oedicnemus; assembly: GCA_008921705.1. Lineage (NCBI taxonomy): Eukaryota > Metazoa > Chordata > Aves > Charadriiformes > Burhinidae > Burhinus > Burhinus oedicnemus. The sequence continues at coordinate 1,621,466 of VFFE01007149.1, forward strand.
TTTCAAAACCACATTCGGCTGCTTTTGGCACATCTTGCGTGGGGAGGGGACGGGCTCAGCCGGATGAGCCCCGGGGATGGGGGCAGAGACGTGGCCACCGCCTCTGCCTCCCATGGTGCCCATCGGTCCCCACCAGGTTGGTGGCCCCTGGGGAGGACGGCTCTGCCGCGAGCACTGAGCCTCTTCAGAGCCTGGCACGCAGCAACGTTTTTCCCCCTTGCATGTGGCTTGGGCTGAATTTGTTCTGGAAGGGTGAAAGCCTTATTGTAAGCTTTCCAGCCACTGGAATTCCTCCCTGGGGAGCCAAGGTGAATGTCACTGCAAAAAAACCAGGGGGAAGAGCCTGGCAAGCCCCTTTCTGTGCTTCTCCCTGCCCTCTCCTGCTTGGGTACGTGGCCGTGCAGCCGGTGGCACTGGACCGTGCCCGTGGGATGCTCGGCTCCTCCCGAACACCAGCCGATCAGACACCTCCGGCACCAAACTCCGCCAGCTCCCCAAACAGTCGGATTTCAGCCCCAGGGTCGCTGACAAAAAGCACCAGTTATAAAAATCCCAGGTTAAGCAAACAGGAAGGCGCAGCCCCGTGCGTCTGCGCTGCCAGGCCGGAGCCCGTTAAAACAAGACCTATTTAAACGTGGTGGGGCTGGCGGCAGACTTGTTGACTCCTACCGCCTTTCCAAGCCGGCCGCTGCCGCCTGGATGACCCACGAGCATCGGCAGTGATGGGGCATGGGACGGAGCGGCCGCACAGGGCTGCGCTTGTCCTCGGGACTGAGTCACAGAGCCCACACGGCAGCTCCAGCAAGGAGCTATTTTGGGTTTCTTAGTAAACCTGTGGCTTTCTGCAGGCAAGCCCTGATACAACGGGGTTTTATGCATGACACAGGTTGCTTTGATCTTTTTTTTTTTACCCCCGCAAGAAGAAATGTGTGCAGCAGAATGTGCTAACAAGCAATCGATTATTATAAACTACCCCGGCCAGTTGCTGGCTGTTTCAGATGCCGTCCACGTTCTTGCTCTCAGTTCCCTCCCATCAGTGTGACTTGGGCTCACCAAGCAAAACCCATGTGGTGGGACAATCTGGAGCGATTTTAAACATAGACCAAGATGAAGGGAGACTCCAAAGCAAACAGGAGGGACAGGGGAAATTCAGGGTGAAGTCCCAGGGTGTTTTCCCCAGCTTGGGGGCACTGCCCAGTCCCGGCTTGCCGTGCTGCCCCAGGGACAAACTGTGGGACAGCCGGACCGTGCCTGGTGGGCAGGACACATAGTTCAGCCTAGTCATTAACCTGCGGTGAGAAGGTGGTGACCGGGCCCTTCCCAGGGTGACAGAGAGGACGGTGTGGGGACAGCTATGCTGGAAATAATGCAGCTTTGATGGCTCAGTGCTGGCAGTGCACATAGGGATGGGATGGGATGGGATGGGATGGGATGGAGGAGCGGTGCCCCATGCCAGGCCAGCATCAGCATGAGCCGCATGAACTGGCTGCAGAGCAGGACCTGGCTGCTCTGCCCAATGCCAGATCCCAGAGAACCTGTGAGCACTGGCTGAGGCAGGAGGCCACCCTGAAATACCCCCTTGTGCCTCTGCAGCCATCACACGATGCAATGGGTCGGGGAAAGCAACACCAACACCTCCCCAAAACTAATCACAGTGTTTGCTCGCCTTTTCCCAAATTCCAGAGCTGATGATTTCCGAACAGAGCAGCCTGGCAGAAGAAATGAATCATCAGGCAAGGCCGTGGTGAGAAGGATGAACAGAAAGAAACAGAAAGATGAGAAAAAACAGACCACAACAGCAGGTGGACAGGTTGGCTGGGAACCTTCTGTAGAATATGTGTAAACGAGGATATGGATAAAAAATACAAAGGCAAGACACGTAGTTTGTAAGGGAGCTGACTGCTCTCCCTTTTCCCCAGCCGGTCCCTCTTGACCTTGCTCATCCTCCTCCATCAGTCTCGCACAGGGTATGGCCAATTCCTGTCTTCATAAAACTTCTTCAGGCCCTGGAGGTTGACAGGGGGGAAGTAAGGGCCGATCCTCTTCCGAATCCACCACTTCCCCTCGCTGGCGTGCTTTCCCCCAGGTCGGCTGAATTTGTACTTGAAGTGTTCTCCTCGGATCCACCTGCAGAGAAACAAATCGCAGCCGGCTCAAGAGGGGCTGGCACCGCTGCCGGGCAGAGGCAGAAAGGCGTCAGACCCCATTTATGGTCCCCCGGGAGTGGAGTTTTTGAGCCTTTCCGTAGCTAGGTGGAGAAGTCAGCTCAAGGGAGCTCAGCCTGGCTGGCTCCTGCATCCTGCTGCTCCATCCATCCCGGGGATGCCCACACCCGGAGGCAGCGATGCAGCCATCCCTGCTGGAGCAAGGCACTGGGGAGCTCCCGGGCTCCTCTGCACACAATTTTAGAACGATGCACAAGGCAGAGGAGCTTTAACACCCGCCGCCCTGTGTGCTCCCCGCCACTGCCGTGCTTTCCACACACCTCTCTACAACCAAATTTGAAAGAATAATAATAAAAGCAGGAAAATTATTTTTTTTTTCTTTTCTGAGAGCAACTATTGAGTATTTCTGCCTGGGACATTTTTAGGTACAGAGCCCGACGCCTGCCCCAGCTCCCCCAGCATCCCTCTGCCCCAGCCAGAGGCTGCTCCTTCTGCTCCGCAGCTTATTAGTGGGGCTCCGAGCGCATCTGTTTTCTGGCTGCCCTGGGAGTTGACAGAAAAGGAGATTTTAAAACAGTGCAGAAAGAAGCATTCATCAGTGTCGCGAAACACATTCGGAGGCTAACCATGCCGCTCGGTTCGGGAGGTTTGGTCCCGCTTGATGTAGGGCATGCTGACAAGAGAAGGAGTAACACCCCGGTCCTGCAGCCTTGTGGTCCCTGTTTGCAGAGTGCATCGCCGCATTTGCTGGGTAAGTTCATAAAATAACCCACAATATAAAAATGTCAAAGTCATGTCAATGCTCATTTAAACCTGCTTTGCTTCACTACTAAAATACAAACCCTGCTACTGAGCAGGGCACCGCGCTCCCGCAGCTGCTCGCTCCCGGAGCTGCACCTCGGGCAGCCGTAAAGTTCCTTCCTACTGCTAAAATAATTAGGGACGACTCCTGTATATTTGCCATTAGCGCTCACCTTCGTAACACCGGCACTCCGATGGGAAGCAGGGGAGGTTGCAGGTGATGGATAAAACTGCACCCAATTAAAAGGTCTGCTGCGATCACATCTTGACATCTCAATTTAAATCTTGCTGGGTGCCCAGATGAGCGATACAGAAATGATTCTTCTAACAAAACACGTGAACGTGGAGCTGTTCATCATACCCATCGTTTGCTGCTGACTTGCAGCAACCGGCACTACATCTGTTTTCTGACTGTCTCCTACCTGAAACAAAAATAGGACAAATACCTCCATGTTTCCTCCTCTGCTGAGGATGAAGGTGGGATCCAAGGAAGCCCAGACTAAAGCATTTGGAGCTACGCTGGGACAGCTCTGATTTAAACTGCTGGTAAGGGCTGGGTGCCAAGGGGAGCGTGGGGACAGAGGTGTCCCCTGATGCCGTACCGCTCTGTGGCCCCGGCACCCTGCCTCGCTGCCCGTTGACGGGGGGGCTGCAGGGAGGCAGGATACCAGCCCTCGAATACGGGAAGGTAAATGGGCAGAGGAGGGGGCGATGCCACAGCCCCGGCTGGGGCTCGGGCTGCACAAACCTGCATCTCATCACCATAAACGCTGCCCCGCAGCTGCTGGCTTCATTACAGCCAGGGCCATTTCTACGCCCTGTCTTCCCCCTCCTTTTCTGAGGCTGGTAAAACTCAAACGGGGGCTGAAGTGTTACTCCCACAGTGTTTACTTCGCAGGAGCACAAAATTTCCTGTTAATAATTAGAGCATTACTGAACAGCAACGTTCCCGTGGGTCCAGGTAGCCTGCAGGCTCCTGTCCGGGATGGTTAGAGATTTCCAAGCTGTGCTGCTTGATTTTTTTCTTGAATTCAAAAAACATCCATTTCCCAAAAAAGCTTCAGTGGTTGATTTTATGTCAGTCCCTCTCCTGCTCGAAGCCTCCCCCCATCTGCCACACTGGGGCTTTTGCGGTTTTTTTCTTCACTAAGTGACTGCAGAGCATCTACCAAGCTGGACTCATCTCCACATACACCCGCAATATGGGTTTTAATGGGATGCCCCATGCTGAAGGAGCCATCTGCAAACCCCATCTGGCAAAGTTCCCATTTTCTACATGGGCATGCAGAGAGCAGTTGACTTATCCCAGGGCAGACCTAGGAGACCTCAGGAGATGCCAGGTCTCTGCTCAGACACAGAAGCGCCTTCTCCCCAACCACACGGACTGTCCTATAACCCCTCTGGAATGAAAATTTCCTTGTCCCTTTCGAACAGGCTTGCCTGCCCAGATTAAATAATATCTATCATCTGATTTGGTATGATTTTTCCCATATGTTCTCTGTCTATTAAAATGTTTGCTATCAAAGGGATCGGCATGTAAAACTAGAACCGTGTGAGCATTAAAGCGACCACATGCAATTGAAGATGCATTTTTGTGGCATAAAGTTTGCCTTTCTATCTGACTATGTTTCAGGCTCTTCTGTTCAGAGCCTAAATCAATCTGAAGAGTCCCCCCCAAGCCCCCTGGCCGCTAAATTCAGCCACCCTGTCCCAGCCGTGGTCACTCTGCTTCCCCCAGCCCGCTCCACCTGAGCCATGAGCTGGAGTGCTGGGATGCACGGACCACGTCAGGATGACGAGATCCACGGAGGAGGAACCTGCACAGCTCCGTGGGCTGTGGAGTTTGTAAACTCCATGGAGCTGAGGTCTTCCAGGAGCTGAACCACTCACCCAGAGATGAGCTACAAAGCTCTGGCACACCACAGCCCACGGCTCTTTGCTGTCCCACACCGCCAGCGCTTCTCTGGGATTCAAGACTTGAAGATTTCCATTCTGGTCAATGGAGGTTCCAAAGAGCCTTTACCTGGCTGCAGCAGCCAACATGTGCTGCAGGACGGAGAAACTACAGTGGGAATACCTCTGAGCATCACAGTACCTCTGAGCATCAAAACACAATGGCAACATCCAGACCCCACACTGTCTGTCCTCCCTGCCCTTCCTGGGGTTAGGGGTTGGGGGAGTAACATGGAAAACCTGGAACCCGTGGGAATCTCCCCTTGCAAGGCGCACGGATGTAAAAGCTGCAGAGTTTAATACTCACCGGAGCCCCTTATTTCAGGGCTCATAGAGTTTACAAGCTACCCCAGTATTTATAATCTAGCTGGGTGCCTCAGTCCTGAAGTTACAGGATTTGCAAACTCCTCCAGCGCTGCCTCGCTGGACCTGCTCCCTCCTCCCAGGATTTGGGGAGTGAACATGCTCCTGCACTAACAGGGCTGAAGCATTAACTCCCCGAAGTCCATCATTTCAGGGCTCACAGAGTTTACAAGCATCACTTGGAGCCCTGGACAGCTTGTAACTCAGGCGAGACGTGTGTTTGCCTGCAGATTAGGAAATTGCTACAAGCTACAGATCACTTTATCAGCAATTGCTTCTGATTTTTGCAACTTCGGGGTTCAGGTGAAGACCTTCTGGCCAGTGGAAGGGATCCACAGGTCTCTGAGCCCCCTCTGAGGCAGGAAACTACTGGCATGCGTGAATGTTGCTTGCTGCTCTGGAGAAATGGGAACATCTTCAAGGAGGTCATGAAGAAGCTATCTGACTTCAACTTCATTAAAAGGAGTCTAATGGCACAGGTGGTCACTTATACTTGGAGAAGGAGGAGCAAGACCCGTGCTTCAGAGAAGACAGACAGAAAGGTCAGGAAGGACAATCCCAGCTGCATGCAGTTTCCCAGAATTTACTGAGCGAACGCAAGCCGGCAGCAGGCACAAGGTATCGCAGCAGGGTGGGGAAACGGCTTGGGAGAAGAATCAGGTGGAACCAGCTGAGCCCAGGTTAGGTCCCTTAGGAGACACATGAGGGCAAAATAATCACTTGAGAGGCAAGAAACAGGATACAGTCAGATAAAGCAAGTCAGACATTTCTCCTCCAGGAGATGGAAAACCCTCTCTGTTGTAGCAACAGGGATGGAGGACAAGGGACAGAAGTGACCCTTTGGCAGCTTCTCCCGAGCTCAATGGTGTTGCCCTGGAGGTGCTGGCAGAGTGACGGCACTGATCCCGATGCGGATGGCTGGAAGACGGAGGACCACTGAGCCGCCCAGAAGGACCCACTGCCCTGCATGGGATGCCAGGACCTGCCTGCCACCACCCTTCTGGGCAAGCACCCGCTCCCCATCACCACCTGGACTGGGCAAAGCTACAGCCTCAGGGAGGGCAGAAAGGCTAAAAATAATAAGCATTATTTTTTAAATCAACATATTCATCCCACCAGATGCCCAGTAGCAGCTGCGCTGTAGCACTTTTAAGATTCAATCATATATCAGCCTATTATGACATCTTCCAACTGTACGTGTTAAAAATTAGCAGCAATATTGGAGTTGTTGGGATGGAGGGCTAAATCTCCCAGACAGCTGTAATTAGTTCCAGAGGGTGCAGCTGTCTCCCTGCAACAGCTGAGGGGTTCGAGGGAAAAAACCAGAGCCGGTGGTTTCTGTTAGAATTAATGGCCTGACAGGGCAAGGCAGGGTGGGAGAGGGAAGAAAGAAACCAAAACATGGGGCGTCTTTTCGATTTGGGTTTTTTTTTTTTTGTTCTTTTTTTTATCTTAAAGTTCCCCACTCCATTGTAAATCAGGGAGCAAGTGGCAGTGGAAAGTACAAATTCATTACAGTAACAGAGCCTCCATCATCGGCTTTCTTGCTTATTCTAGCCCCGTTAGCAGGAGCGATCATAAATTCATCTTGGCCCAGGTTTGCAGAATAAGGGCAGTTTTATGGGTTGTTTTTCAACGCCGCTGACTTCTCTTTCTCTAAGGCTCCTGCAAGGTCTGGCCCTCCAGAGCCGGAGCATCCTCAAAACTCTCGTGGGAGATGGAAAAGTGGGTTTATTCCTCCATGGACAGGTTAGAAAAGGAGACTCAAAGGCTGCATCTATACCGAGGGCAGAGAAAACCTTAGGGGGAAGGAAACCTTGCTCCTCCCAGGGCTCCCAGCACAGGCTGGGATTACTTTCGGCATGGACAGACCCAGAGTGTGGGTTTCAGTTTAGTGTTTCGCAGGTGTGATGGGGATGCGGCCGATGCTCCCGATGGAGCCAAGGCAGGAGCTGCCCTTGCCAAGGGAGGTGCCTCCCATGGCCACGGGACACACGGCGCAGTCTGGCCACGGTGAAGCTGCCCCACGGCTGTGAGAGGTGGCTGGAAACCAGATTTCCCACCCTGGGGGAAATCCCGATGCTTTGAGGTGAGCTCTGCCCTCTCTGACAACGCCGAAAGACTGAGGTTGTTTTTACCAAAAGAAAATCCCTTAAACTTTCATTCAGGACAGTGGAATCCTTTCATTCTGATAGTATCAGACGTTATAATGTTGACGATAAATTAAAGACTTTCTTTTAAATTATAGTACATAGGGAAAGAAGACACAAACTGCAATAAAACATTTCACTATGGTGAAACCCAGTGAGAAAGCCAAAAGAACGTCTTTATACTTTTTCCACCTCTGAGGATCCTGTCACTTCCCGGGACAGTTTCATTGCTGGCCCAGCCATTTTTCAGGGGGAAAACCGTACAAAATATTTTACTTCTCTGTGCAGAAGGCACCAGCGCTTGTGGGAGAGGCTTTGGGGACTCTGCGGATTTACATCACTCCCTTACGCTGTCACATTGCGTGGACCACATGGATACTTGGAGGGAGACTTCTCCCAGCAGGGAAGTGCCTCAGGGTGAGAGGAGGCACTTCGGATTCAGCAAAACCAAGTTCAAACCCTGAAGGACTCGCATCCCCATGGAGCATCCCATGCCCATGAGCACTGCTCCCACCTGAAGACTTCTGGGGAGAGACCTTGCAGAACAGAAATGTCATTTCCACCTACATCCCAATGACGCCCATATTTTCCAATAACCCCATAATCCCTGCCTGCTCTCAGCACCGCTCTCAATAGCTACAGAATTACCTTTACCCTTCTTGGGGGTGTCCAAGGGGAGCAGCCCCCAAAGTGGCTTCTACACTGTAGAACTATGATGAAGTCCTTCCCATGGTTGGGGCTGTACATCTCCCCAGGTCCCACGGGAAAGCACCTACACCTTCTGCCAGGATCCATGGCGACTTACATGGCCTGAAAATCCAGTCCAACATGCCCCCAGGTATGATGAAAGCCACTTCACTGTCACTGTGATACAACTAGGAGATAAATGGGCGATCAAAGAAAAAAAAAAAAGAATATCAAACGCTATATTCTTCTTGCGTTTCTGCAGCCAGGTAGCATCAAATGGGAAGCGCTGCCTCCATAAAAAACCACCTCTGCTACAAATCCAGGTCTTCAGCTACATGTTGGGGCTTTTTCAACAAAGTGCTACTATAATTGGAATAAAAGTCCTGAAGTGAACATGATTTAATATCAGAGACACCAAACACTTCAGTCAAAAATAAACCTGATTTTTTTTCCTCCTTCTGTAGGCAAAATCTGATTTTTGTTTTCTGTCATTGTTGCAGTCTGTTTCCATGACGGTGTGTTAAACACTTATTAATTTCTCAGCCAAAGCCCTACCGTTCAGATTTATGATGGCTGGTGTTTTATGAACTATCCGCTGCACAATAATATTTTGTAAATCCACATTCCGCAAACATCACTGTGCTTGAAGTAAAGCTTCACACTCAGCTAGGCTGGGCGCTCAACAATACCCTCATTTTTAATCAGTCACCTGTTTCTCATTTTAAGTTTATCACACTTGAAAAAATACTATAATTTCTAGCGTTGTAAAGAAACCTACAAACTTTGGTCTCAGAAATTTCATTTCGAAGGCATTAACTCATTTTGAAAGTCCCTCGGCTATTTAAGGTGTAGAGTTTCCATTAACAGAATAAACTCCATGGAGTATGAAGCGTAATGTTCTTAAGGAAAACAGTCCCTTCCCCTAATTATTTAGTCTAGCAGGGAATGAAAATAATTAAGTCTCAAAATTCCCTTTAGAGTGGAGGGGGGGTGGAATATGGTAGCAAAATTAGCTTTTTTTTCCACCCAGCTACCGAAGGGAACCGAGCCGCGCTGGGCATAATCCTTAGCTGGAAGGTGGGAACGAAGGAGTCTTCAAAGTTTGCAGCAGCCGCAGGCGGGCTCCGGCTCATGGGTGAAGGTGCAGGGATGCCCTTGGGAAACTAGCACAGCTACAGCCACCTTGAATTATCTTTTTCTTTCCAGGTGTTACCGCTGAGGCTTAAATTTAAGGCTTTTGTTCACAGCTAAAATGAAATTATAACAAAAAGGCAATCGCTGGCTGTAAGCGGCTGCCAGCGCTGAGGATGCCCACATCCAGCGCTCAGTTAATAAGGGGTCTAGATTAAAAAAGTAGGTATCCTGCTAATTGCCTCTTCTTATGCTTCTCGCACCCAGATTGGAGGGCACAGATTGATCCCCCAGGTTCTGGCCATGGTTCTACCATGGGAACACTCCCGGGGCCGTGCCATGGGTGCAGGGGGCTCGCCAGCCCCACCGGGAGCTTAAATGTGCAACAAGGGGACATTTAAAATTAAACAAAGAGATAGTGGTTTTGAAATTTATAGGAAAAAACCCCAAAACCGAGCAGGCGAGCCCGCCCGAGCAGAAGTAACGCTGAGCGAAAAGCAGCTGACGGAGGCGCTGTGCCCATGCCGGCCGCAAGCGTCATGAGCATAAACCCAGCAGAACTGGGATGGGGCACAAAAACTGGGAAAAAAAAGGCAAACGATCAATTCAGTTTCCTTACACAGGCAGAGCGCTAGCAGCAAACAAGCAATAACTGAAGAAATGTAAATAGCAACAGGAATCGGTGACTGACGTGACAGCCCAGTGCAGGATTTGACCCCGACCCCGCTGTCCCAGCGTGGGCAGGCGTGAGCACCCACCCGTGCCCCCAGCCCTCGCCTTCACACCCGGGTAAAAGTCCGGATGGTGCCAATGTCTCAGGTGTTTGGATTTGGCTCGCTAAAACCCGAAACGTGACCCACAACCCAGGATCCAGAGTGAAACGGGGTGTTGGATTTTAGTCTGAGCCAAAACGAGCATTTTTAAATTGTTATTTTTATTTTACGCCACCCAAAAATACACTAGACCCATGAAAACCTTTTAAAGCAAAGTTAATGCCAGAGCAAAAGCAGCTGACACATAAAACCAGCGCTGGATCCTGATCTTTTCCTACTATAAACTAGCTGCTAAAGAGTGAAAACAGAGTCTGTGCTTTGGTTAAACCAAGGTAACGCATGAATCGAGACCCTGTTCAACAAGATCTATAGCACCGTGTGTTCAACCCAGCATCCACGCTGCTGGGTAATTACTTACTGGACCTGCTTGTGTTCCTCTGTACACTCTGCAATCATTATCCTATAAAAACTAACAAAGATAAAGATTTGCTTTTGGTTTTGCTTTAAATTCCTGAACATTTCACTTCCTCACCTGCTACAGAATACAATAAAAAAACCTATTCAGCACCTGGAGCAATGCAGTGTTACCCCAGCCACATCTCCCTTCATTATTTTCATTTTAAAATGAGTTTCTGTGTTCAGCTACGTTTTTTTTTTTTTTTTAACACCGCTGATGCCAGAAAGCACAGAAGAGATGCAGCCCATCTATGGCAAAACTCAGAAGGCAAGACATGATATATATGTTCTTGATTTCTAATCTGTCACGATGTCTTGCTTTCAGCCTCAGCCGCGGTGAGTACCGGGAGCGACATTTACAGCGCTGGGGGACACGTGGTAATAAACAGCTCTGGGATTATCAAATGCTTCTGTCGCTCCGTGAACCAGGAGAGTCGTTTATTGCCCGCAGCCACCAGATGGTCATGGCTTCTGGCTGTAGGCACCAGGGGACACCTAATTCAAACTGGTGACTCGGTGTCTAAAGGTCCCAGGTTCTGCTAAAAGACCCTGGGGTCAGCCAGCACTCAGGACCCACTTTCTTTCTTCTGAGTTTTTTTTTTAACCAAAAAATAACAATGCAAGGGAATGCCCCGCGATGAATGCCGCTTGGTGAATTTACAGCACTGAGCCTCGGGGACAGGAGCAAAGTTTGGGGAGACTCAGTTGATAAATCCACCTGAGACGGAGCCGACGCAATGCAGGTTCTCCGGTCGCTCTTCCAGCTCAGCCTTACAAATGATGCCCCAACACCATCTCCCTGACAAGCTCCTGAAGGACCCAGCTCCTGCTGGATCGTGGTGGGTGAGCCCTCTCACTGTGAGCTGTGAGCTCCGGTGTTTGTTAGCACCCTAATGAGGCACCCACCGCCTTCGCCGCATGAGCGGTTGCGCAGGCGCTGGGGCTGCACCGTGCCCCTTCCCTGGCCATCAGAAAGGTGCCACCTCCATGGGGACTGAGCAGCCCCCAAAAAGGAGGTGGCAGGGAGCACCGCAGAGCTCCAGCTCGCTGTCACAAGACGCAGACCCATCGCGAGGAGGTTTTGCACACGACGGCATGCTCCTCTTGATGCCACCAAGCCAGACCAGCTGATCACGCAGCATCAGCGCGCTGCTCCTCGCAAGGAAAGCTAACCCCAGCACAGCTAATCAGAGCTAAAACCCCTCCGTAGATGTTATTAAAGCCGTATCTGTCCGCGGCAAGGGCTGTGCTGGTCTAGCCCAGCACGCCTTTTGTAGCAATAATTAATAGAGGTTCCCCAGAGCCCTCCTGGACCGGAGCCAAGGCGTCACTATTTGTGTGTAACAGATCTGCTGCTTGTGTAACCCAACAAACTGCGACACCACCCTATAACGCGCCCTGAGCTATAAACCATCGTTTACGGGAACTCCGGTGCGCCTGTGAGTCTTTGGGCTATGGGCAGGATCCTGCCCCGTGTGCCGGGCGCACCCACTGGCTCGCTCTGCGATACCGCACCGATGGGAAAGCCAGTTCTCAAATGAGAATATGTGCAAAACCCCCAAAATAACTGTTCTTACAGCAGCCTTGGCTCCTGTACCTGCAGGGAGCGTGCTCCCATCAGCCTGTAGCGACGCTCTGATAAGGTGCCTGTGCACTATGACAGGGCCTGGGGAGCCCCAGAAACGTCGTTATTAGAAATACTCCAATATGATGGTGGGAAACCCACTTAGCAGTTGTATTCCAAGCTGTGCTTCCGCTCTGTTGCTTTGCAGGCTATATACAGACATACGGTCAGCTCAGAGTATAAACCATTTTGGGTTTGTACATTTATACCATCTTGGGATGTGGAAACCACCTCAGAGGAAGTGCTTTGGTAAAAGGTGGAAGTCGTTAGGTCTTAGCTGGAAAAGGAGTCTCTCCTCAGAAGATTTGAGGGATGCACTGCACTAAAGCTGAAAAACATCAGCAGGGTTCAAGAGGAAGTTCATTTCAAACGGTGCCATGAACCTTCATCCTTGTTTGCAGTGCATCTTGAGAGCCTCAAATGGAAAATATTAGCAAGAGCATAATATTACTTGAGTTGATCCAAAATTCCCTTAAAATGTTTTCTCAGCTAAAAATAACTTCATCAACAAAATAGACACTTTTGTGAAAAATTTCCTTTTGTAGAAAACCTCGGGGTTTTCATCTGTGTCTTTCACTTGCTGATGTTTGTTTTGTCTCTTCATTGAAAACGCAAACACTTCCAAGACAAGTGTCCACAAAAACAATCATTTTTGCAGGACTCTTTTGTCTTGAAATACCTCAGTAGGCCAGTAGAAATGGTGGTTTTGATCTCAGCTCGCAAAGTGGTCACAGCAAAAAATCTAAAGTTGACGGGCAGGAAACCACTTCAGCAGTCATGATTTCTGTCCAAGAGAAGCAACGCCGAGCCCTTCACAGACCTGCTTGGGAAGGGGCTCAACCAACGGGTCCTTGTGTCTCCATCAGGAAGGTGTTCCTTGTCCCGGAGGACAAGGATGATCAGCTCAAACAAGCTCTTCATAAAAGATGACCTAATTATGCTGACAGCACCAGCTCTTCATGGTGTCCTCATGTTAAACCCATCCTATTTAAAGACCACCTGAGCACCATCAAATACAAAACCCAATCCATCAACAGAAACCACACGTGCACATCCAAGATAGGAACAACGTGGAGCCAGGGTACTTCCAGCTCCCTTGGCAAAACTCAGAACTTACCGTGGGGGTGCTCTGCCCGCAAACGGGTTCGTTGCCATCAAGGACAAGGTCTCCTCTTCCTGGGCCAGCAGCTTCCCAGACAAGTGGATTATCCATTCATTCTGCTCATAGGTCTTAGGGAAGGAATAAGAAATAAAAACGTTAGGCACTGCTGGGCTTGCTGTGTAGTGTTATTAGCATTAAAGACTTCTGTGTGGTCTCTGGGGAGGGATTACAACCGATTTGGGTAGCAAACAATGAATTTCCTGGTATTGCAAGGAATACATCCTGTGGGATCCAACACCTTGAGGTCCAGACCAAGACCCTCTGGCATCTGTGGGGAGCTGGGAGAGCCTCACTGAGTTTGGCTCATCTGGAAATCATTCCCGAGGGTATGGACACAACTGAGGGTGTGCAAGTCACAAAGGTTTAATGAGCTGTTCGTTAGCTGAGCCGGGATGGCTCCGTGCATGCTCCCAGCCTGCCCCAACTGCAAAGTAGCATCCCCCGTCTAGAGCATCCCCAAAGGTGCTCACATCACAGCTAAGCGGGCTGAAGAGCGTGCACGCAGCCAGCAGCCACAGCTCAGCTGATGATCAGAGACCAGATGATGGTCAGGGATGCATGTCCACCTCCACCCAGCCCAGACAGTGACCTCTGCTCAAGGCATGATGTCTGAGGGGGCATTTCTGCCAGCCCTGCAGCCTGGTGGAGCTCACGGCACTGCTTTGTCCCAGGGCCAGGGAGAAACCTACAACTGGTGCTACCAGGAAAGCCCAGTACATCACCAGTTCAGGAGATGTGGAGCGCACACACAGCCCTTCCCTGGGAATGGGGCACCCACCATCCGCGGTTCTCCCCACCATCCATCAGCTGCAGCTCCTCCTACACCTTGGATCACAAATGTCTTTTTGACAACATGTATCTACCATAGCTGGAGGTGTTCTTGCCTATTCTGCCCCCTGAACACTTGATTTTAATAATTTCTTTTAGCAGCAAGCTCCACAGAGGAACAGTAATGGCACATTTTGAAATGAAGATTCAGCCATCATTTTAAAATAGGTTGCTATCCCTTTTGTGTTAGCAGAGAGAAAACAGAAGAAAGTGACTTCTCTATTCCTGATTCCTTTCTCTAGCATCCTCTTTATTTCTTTCATCTGATCTGTCCTCTTTGCATCCCGTATCTATGCCATTCCTTTAATCATGCTGCCACTGGAAGGGAGCCGATCAGTTCTCAGGAGCTGCAGTCCGAGCTGCGGTGGCAGAACCTGAGTCTGCGTTCACCTCCCTCCGGGAGCCCATGCATCTCGTGCTCTTCACAGGGATTCTTCCTTAGGCTCCATAAAAAGCATTTCCCCTTCTGGTGACTTGCCTTATACTTCTATTAAGATTTTTTTTTCCTCCTTTTTTCATGTGTACCTAAATGGATTTTTTAATGCAAGCAGTAGGGGACACTGTGGGAAAGCGAAACCCGGCAGCTGTACCTGCAGGACTGTGACTAATGCAGAACATCAAGGCAAAGTTACTCTGCAAATCTTTTCTAATGGTGAAGTTTGTTATTTCCGTTGCTAAGGGAAACAGAGGGGAGAAACGAGATGGAAAACACCAAACACTGGTGGAAAGGCCCATCAAGCGGCAGCTCTACCTCACAGGGTTTCTGACCCGTGCTCATCACAATTTAGAGGAAAACCACAGTTATTTAAGCCAACAACTTTTTAGAAAAAAGTACTCTCCCAATCTGCCTGCTTCCGCCCTGCCTCATCGCGCAGCTCGTTCCATCTCCTGTCCCAGCTGCACCACCAACACGGACGGGTGGCAGAGCCAGGGACGTTTCCCACCGCCAGCCCCGTGCCGTGCTCTGCCCACCCCAAAGTCCCCTTTAACCTCCGGCGCACCCCTCTCTCCACCGACACCCCGTGCCAGCCCCTGTCTCCCATCTGCCAGTCCCCTTCCCGGCCCAGAGGAGGTGGTGGCTTTCAGGGTGGGACAGGGCAACCTCAGTCCCCGCAGGACTGAGGCCACCGTGGCCCCAACGCAGCGGCCTGGGAGGGGAGCTGCGGTGAGCCCTGGAGCCGGGAGCTTGGCACCGCACGAGACATTAAACACAAACCTTGCAAGTCTCGCAATAACCCCGCCAGGGCTGGCAGGGCTGCAGGAAAAGCCGGCAGCATCCCTGCCAAGGGCCCGACCCTGTCACTTCCCATGGGACGACTGAAGCCGAGAGTCCCAGCCATGCTGAGCGACTTCGTGCCCCTCGACGGTTCGTCGATGCCCGAGATGCTGGGCTCAGGTCAGGATTTGGGAGGGTGGGTGCCACGCTGGGACCTGCAGCCCGGGGCACCCTTGGCTGTGAGCAGGGACCTCCCAAGAGGTGCGACAGCAATTGTAGATGATCAAGTATCACGAGTCAGACTTTCAGCATCTTGCACCTCCCTGCAGATCCCTTTTTAAAGCGCTCTGTATGATTTTAAGCGCCATTTTTAGGAGGGCCTGGGAGGTGCGAGGGTTCCCATGTGTGAACTGGGGAGAAGCTGGGGAAGAACAGAAACAGAAATCACCAGACTCCCGGAGCTAGAGCTTTATGGAGAACCCCAAATCGTCAAAGCCTGATTCAAAACCATCAGGCTCTGTAATGGTGGAATCGGCTCTCTGGCTCACATGGTCTCCAAATTGTTAATTAGCAGCTCCATGCGCACGAGAGGTGGACTTCTGGTTTGGAAAGTGTTTTTCTTGTAAAATTTACAACATGTCTGGCCCCAGCAAAGTCTGCGGTAAGAAATCTCCACCCGGTGCAGCCCCCCACACTCCCCCCAGCACAAAGGCTTAGATATCACGCGCCGCCAATGCTCGGAGCACGCAGGAGCCGAGCTGTGCTAACGACCGCGCTGTTTAACTCATTACTCTGTAAAGTGATATGGTGGCAAAGGGAGGGAAAAAAAAAAATATGTCCAGGAGATCTGGGCTGTGTCCAGGGAAGCATCACACCACAGGGTGGCAAGGTGACATGTCGTTCCTCTGTCTGTGGACCCAATGAGAGCCAGACCCGAACGCAGCTCGTGGAGCTGCGACAGTCAGGATGGGAGGGATTCGCCTGGCGTTGCGCTCTGCTTTTGCCAGCTCCGAGTGTGCAAAACAGGAGAGTCAGAGCTTGAACCATCCAGTGGATTAATTAAAAAACCCAAACCAAACCAAAAAAACCCCAGGACAGATGCACACATTGCTTTAAGGTGGGCATGCACACACGTAGTGGGTTCATCTTTCAGTTTTGGATCTTCACCGAGCACAAAGAGAGGCAGCTGGTGGCTGACCCTGCACCAGCGCCGCAGGTCCCCAGGCTGCCGTATCCCTGCACCACCATCAAGACATGGCACGGAGCAAGACTCCCACCCCTGCCTCCTGCCCTCCAAAAGCTGGGGCTGCAGCTCCCCTCGTGCCACACAAGGTCCACGCTGTACTCGTGCTGGGCTGACTGGGGAACCAGTGACCTGCAGAGCCTGCTGCTACAAGCTGCCGGTCGGAGCACGCTTAAACACGCCACGAGCTCCACAGCTCACTGTCTGACCCTGAGCAGAGCATCCCTGGGGAGGTGCAGCCCACCACGGATGTAGACATGACTCCCTCCTTTATATTTCTTTCCGTTTTAGCATAGAAAGCAACTAAGGAACCTAAGCACCCAAAAAACCCATCATCAACCCAACTAAAATGCCTGAGAAAGGCAGCTCGGGCAGAAATTAAGGTTCCCAAAGCAACGCTACCTTCACCACAAAGCCGAAGCCCTTCTGTGTTCACGGACAGTCTGTGCAGACCCAGAGAGATGCAACAGGCGCAGCTCTCCAGCGAGCCAGATCATCTTTACCTGTCCTTACAGCTGGTACCAGCACTCAAGACCTCCAAAAATCAGGTTTTAGGTATAACACAGTGGACTAACAAAGAGGGCCTGGGACTAGGTGTTAAGACCCCATGAGCTTTTATTTCCTGATGGGCTTCAGCCTTGCGTGGTGCTCGGGTAGCTGCTTCCCCTCTGGCTTTCCGTGCCAGTCTCGCTGCGTACGCCGCGTTGGGATGGGGGTTTGCTCCTTCTCCCCACCTGCACATGGCCCAGCACGAGGAGCCGAGCATCACTGCGGATCCCGGGAACCACCACCTCCCGGGAGCAGCGCTGCCCTGAGACTTCTCTTCAACTGTTTGTATTCTCTGACCTCGCCACTTACACACTTTACCAAACACAGCATTCTCACCTTGAACGCATTAACTTGTATACAGAAGTATTTAATAACTTTACAGAATTTCAAACCAAATCACCACTAACTCAGGCACCAGCAAGGAGCTGGGGGCAAACCAGACGCAGTAGCGATGAAATGCCGCAGAGATAACAAAATAGAAGAGAATACAATAATCGCAAAAAATACATACAAAAACCACCCGGCGCTACAGGGAACATGTTCCCAACTGAAATAATAATAATAAGAACCCTTTTCCTCTAGCTTTAATTGGTCATTTAATGAAAAAGGACTGCGGATTAGTGTGGCATTTTATTGAATCTCAGTCCTGGCACAGGCACACGGGAGGAGGTAAGTATGAGATGCACATGTGGAAACAGCTGGAAACTTGGAACAGGAGCCCGGCATTATTATTTCACATGGTTGGGAGCCCTGCACGGTCTCACACTGGTGTCGGTGTGCGAGGGTGGATGACAGAGGGGTAGGGGAGGCTTACGTTTCCCGCGCTATGTCATAAGGGGCATTTTTCACGTCACAGCCTACCCACTTTGGGGATGTAAAGTAGTAACTCCACCGCCCTGGATGTTTTCACCCAATATTCACATCGCTGTTTCCACTGCTGTTTCCACTTCTGCAGCTGAGTGCCTTCAACTGGTGCTGTTTAGGGAACTTGAGCTATCAGCTGGAGAAATAATCCATCTCCCACAGAAAAGAGGGCATAACTCACGCAATCCTTTGCTTTTATATAATATTCCAGCTCACCAACATTTACTACCATCCTGCTACCCAAGCGACTTAACCAGAGAAGGTCAAAGGCTACATCAGGTTGCATCAATTCTCATTATCCCCAATAACCACATCCCCTTCTTTCTATTAGTTTCCCAAAGACACAAGCCATTTCTCTGCTCAACGTATAGTATTTCAGTGGGGGCAGTTTCTCAAGGCTCACCAAAAGTCATCCCTCGGCCTGTCCTATTAGAAAATGCTTGGGAAAGCAGCAGGTCCCCAGAGAAGGTGGGTGAAGTGCAGAGCACGGCAGGTCCAGGCTGAGGAATGAAAGGCAGAGCAAGACTTTGGGAAGCGGCTCTTAGATCTTGCCTATACGGGGAAATCGCGCACCTGGCATAGCTCCCATATCGCCTCTGTATTTGGAAAGAAAAGTCACTTTGTTCCAGAATAGAGTCTAGACAGGGAGATACAATAGCCACTGTAGACAATAATCATTCCCTGCATAGACAAGGTCTTATTCTGTATTTATACAGCCCGTGGCACGATAGGCTATCAGTCTTTTTTGGGTTTCTAGGCACTTCCATCACAGTATTACTACTAGAGGTGAGTCTGCCCGTGATCCAGCCTGCAGTTTGTCTAAGTGCAGCTTGGGGGGTTGAAATTGTTCATACTCACAGGGAGACGAGTAATCACAGTTAAAAGAAGAAAAGTCCTTACATGCTGAACATGGACCAAAATGTATGAATGCTGGAATGGAAAATGGAAGTGAATTGAGGCCTGTATTTTTAGAAGGGGGAAGAAAGGAAATGTAAAAGGCTGTGCTTAGTACACTGCGCATGAGGTTTAGCTTTTATTACGTTACACACACCTCCTCCTCCATTCTGCTGCCATGCAGCTTTTTCCTGTAAGCACTTTCTGGCTGGAAGACCGAGATAACAGAGGCTCGAATAAAATATTTTACAAAAATATTAATCTGCCTTCTCAATAAATAGAGTTACATTTTCTCAGCTCTTCCAGTTTGTGTGTGATAACGTGAAATCTCCGTCACAACTCCCTGTTACCACCCAGGGGAGATCCTCAGAGCATCCATCCTGTTGCTGAAGTTTCTCTCTTCTCTTAGGAAGGCAGCTGAAGTTTATTTATACACTTACACACCCCATCTGGAAAACACGTATTGCTTCTCAGTGCATTGCAAATGCTGCTCTGCGGTGGGTTTGCCGACAGTTTGCAGAGCCCCGTAGGACACAGCAACACGGGCCACCAGGCTGAGTGGTTTCGGTGCCCGTCCTGACATTTAGAGACTTTTGGAGCATCTTCAAGGTACAACGCAACAAGACACTTGGCTTTAAAAAACAATATAAAAATGGCATTAGCTTTGTTATTTTTTGAGGAGTTATTATTTGGTAAGCACCAAGAGCGTGCCTTCGAGTTGGCCAAATGCAGTCCCCAAACAGAATAAATAACCTTCATGCCATAGTAAGGAAGAGAAAAGCCTTCCCTTTGATTTTTCTTTATTCAGAGCACTGAAGGCTTTCCACTGCTGCCCACTGGTGAAGAACAAATCTTTGGTACGATAAACAACTGGCTTTTGTAAAGTCCAAGACATCCTGCTACCAGGAAAAGTGACCAACTTGAAGCCCCGAAACTATGAGCAGTATTTTGTTTTCTGGTTGCTGTTTATTAACGATGCTGAATCCACCCACAGCCTGCCAAAAATCTGCCTGTAAAACTTTCTGTACCAGCAGCACAGCATAGCTCAGTTCTGGGTTGTGATGGCTGGGTTCCTTCTACAAATGCCCACCATAAAGGAGAAGTCAAATAATTACAGGAGCGTCGCCATCAGTAGCTGGATGACAGACAAAGCTTTAACAATTTGTCTCCAGCTCCTGTAAAAACAGGATGTCTTCGCACGAACACAATGAAGTGTCAAGGGGTGAAAGTTTTTCCTAATGCTTAACCTGAATTTTCCTGAGATTAAATCATATTCTGCCATTTCATCCATTATTTCCTCCCTTCTCCACAGGGACACAGAAAACAGATGGCCGCTTTCCCCTTTGCAGTAGGTTTTCACCTATTCCAAACCTGTTTTGACATCTGGACACCCATGCAGATTTGTTCACTCAGCCGCCGTGGGAGAAGGTTTCTGCACCTCTGCTCTTCCTGTGGGTCCCTCTTCTGCACCCTTGCCAGTCAGCTGCATTCCTCCCAAATTGGGTGCTCCACTGAGCATGGTGGGAGGGTAACACCATGCATCCTGAACGCCTGCTCGCCTATCGTGGTATCACGTTTGCCTTTTCACAATGCCCTTTCCTAAGTGTGCTGCTCATCTTGTGATGCACGCTCAGCCCAAGAGGCTTCCCCAGAGCACGATGCTCTGCTCCATCCCGTCCCAGGGCAGGTGACGGGTCCTGCCCATGTGCAGCACCGCAGACCCCTCTCCTGTCTGCTCAGACCAAAACCAGCAAGATTGCTGGGCTTCTAGACCTTGCCCTCCATTGTACTCACAGCTTGGCGGCATCTGCAAATGCAATGAGCACGTGGTGCCATTCTCTCCAATCAGCAGTAGCTCCTCTTAAAAAATGTGCATTAAGTTGGCTCAGACCTTGGTTTAAATTCCTTCGACGGAGGTAGGTGATCCGGAGTGACCCACCTCAGCAACAAACACCTGAGCATCAGCTCCTGACCGAGAGACACATTATTTTTGTTGAGACCACCCCAGCCCTCCTTGCGCACAGGTGACCAGGGTATCAGCTGGGTGATGGAGAGAAGGGGGTCCCGTCCGAGGCGGCTGCCGAGAAACAACTGAAAAGAGTCGCACAGATTTCCGCACGCTACTGCTGGTTCGTGGGAGTTTTTCCCCGTCTGCAGACGGGAAGAAGCAATGCAGACATGTTTCTGGACGGGTTATGTCCCTGCCAGAACTAAATGAAGGGCTTCAATTCAGAGCTACAGCACCCTCGGGATGTCAAGACATACAAAACAAAGAGGGGATTTAGAAAACAACTGAAAAGGCATATTATATTTAGATAATAAAATTAACATCATGAAAATTGTTTCCTGGAAAATAATGCCATGTTACATTACATGTAATTATGGCACTACTGGAACGGTAATTAAGAGGCAGTCAACTAATAAATTGCAATTCAGAGGTGGAGAAGTACCGTGGCTCCTCCTGTTCCCGCGCCAGGGCCGTGCCGGCGGCTCCCTCACCGTGCTGGCCCACGCCAGCCGTGCCAAGGGCCTGGCTCTCCCATGCTCCGGCTTTTCAAAGCAAATCCTGCAGCTATAGCCAAGGTGGAAAGTTTTGCAGGAAACCCCGAGCAGAGGAAGGCGTCATATGTCAAGTGGTGATGAGGTGCAAAGAGGAACCTGTCACGAGCAGCACAAAGGGATGGTAAATATCTTCCCCCCAAGTCCCTGGCTTTTCTGCAGCCTGTCAGAGCTGGATATGTCAGCTCCTTACCTGGCCACCGCCAACGAACTGCAAAACCAGCCCTGCGGCCGCCTGCTCGGGAAACGATGGGGCAGACGGCGAGCAGTGGCGTAGAAAAAATCCAGAACTTTAAAAAACAAATTAAATCTAATCCGGAGGCTGAAGTAACTTGGTTTTATGGACTCCGTAAACTACTGTATGGGGTTTGCAAAACTTGCCTGGCTTCACAAATTTCTTCTGGGGTTTCGACTTCTTGCTTGTCAACCTTTCTGCAGCTCTGAGTGACTCAAATCTAAACAACAATCAAAAAATGGCAACTTCTGGCTGTGGCAGCGTGGGGACGACGGCAGGACAGCCAGCTTTCCTGGGGATGAAAGCTGGCACCAAATGTACAGCTCACAGTTTTCAAACAAACATTCGGCCACTCCGAGTGGGATTTATTTCCAAGCTTAAGCAGGTACTTAAATTCCTGAACATCCAGATTTGAAAATGCTTTAGGCTACTTGCCTTCCTATTGTTCTCAACACCAGTCATCCCCACTTTACAAAAGTTTTTTTTTCTCCTTTCTGCACCTTTTGTTAATAAGTCTTCTAAGAGTGATCTGAAATTGCTTGACCCGTGTGCACCAGTGGGGCCATGGGAAAGTCCCCAGTGGCAGGAGGGGATGAGGGAGTGCCGTGGTGGGCACAGGATGCACGTGCTGGGATGGCCGGGAAAGGCCAACAGACCCATTTCCACCCAGTGCTGCTGTAGTGGGGAGGTGACGGACACGCTCCAGGGCTGACACACACCGCCGGCATGCACCCACCTGCGCGGCAGGCGAGCACCCTCCTCCTGCCGGTGCATGAGACCCACAACACTAATTACTGCTCATCAGCTGGTGTGGACAGACGCCTTGGCAGGCACGCACTCCAGCAGCCCCCTGCGCCCAGGCGAACAGGAACACTTGGGGGAACCTTTCCGTGAATTAAACCCTAATAATAAAGATGTGCAGAGGCCATGTCATCTCTTCCTCCTCCTCCCTAGGCTGTCCCGTACATCCCGGTCGCTCAGCGCCTGACCCGGCTCTGTGGAGAGATGGTGCTGGGGATGATGGTGTCTCTCAGCACTGGCACAGACCGTGCTGGCCTGTGATACATCAGTATTTACGTCCTGTCCTCCTTTGGTTTTAAACCTGAGATCACTTTGTATTTTAAAGCCTTTGGGATATTCCTGCCCTGGAAACAAACAGCCTTTCTCTCATCTCAGAAACAACCTTCGCTTGGGTGAGCTGGATTTCTCCTCCGCTGCTGGAGCCCTCCCAAAATACAGTCAAGATGTAAACCAACAGCTCCCATTCAACCTTCCGCGCCTTCATGTAATGCTGGGCACCGCTGCTGGCTTGAGTTTTAACCTTTGCTGTCGTCTTGCTGAGGGATAAGCATACCTAATGCAGATTAAATGAAATTCCAGCACACAAAAACTAGCGGGGTAAATATAAAACCATAGCCAGAGAGCGATGGTTATGTCATCGCTGAGGAATCCAAAAGGCGCCTAAATGAAAATACCACAAAGAAAGCAAACAGAGAAGTTTGGGGCAAGGGGAGAGGAGCGAGGGAAGAGGATATGCCGGGAGAGGATACAGAACAAAGAGAAAAGCCCGTGATAATCTGAGATGGGTTTGCCTCATGCCCCTGCTGTAAGCCCCAGTTTTGTAAACCCAGTCCAAGTTCTCGTGCTCGCCTGAAAAAGATTTTGCAGAATATGCTAAAAGATACACAAGAATTAATTTTACGAGTTTCCCCCCTTCTTCTCTTTTTTAATTTATGGCTGTCACCTGTTTGCTGATACCACGTGGGGAAAATATTTTGAGGGACCCTATGTCCATATGTAGGCAGGCGGGCAGTGGAAGCAACTGCTGGTGTCCCCAGGGGTGTCCCCAAGAGGGATGTGGGTTCAAGCCGGCTGGCAGAGCAGGCAGCTGGAGATGCTGCCGGCCCTGGGGAGTCCCGGGCACCCTGCGAGGCAGCTTCTGCCCCACCGTGTCACCACTTCGCAAGGCAGGTGCAGTCCAGGGGCTTTCTCAATGTCTTCAACTCTTGTTATTGCTGAGAAACAATTAAAAAGCCTCACATAAAATTTCCAAGAGTTTCATTACACTAGTAGCAGATATCCTTTAGGAATACAACCTTTTTTTTTTTTTTAAAATATAATTAACTTAGCCGGAGCTTCAAATATTCCCCCACCCACCCCAACACATAGTAAATTCATATAAATTATTTTTCCCGGTCAAGGGACACCCAAGTCTCAGAGCACCCAAAGGCATGTACCTGGAAGGCAGCGAACCACATAAGCCAGTCCAGGCGGTAGTGGTAGGGGGTGATAAAGCACGGCCTCCTCTTCAAGTCCCCAGGCTTGCATTTGAAGTCAAACTCCTCCCAGACAGCAGCGGGGTCATTGGGATCCAGGCTGGACGTCCCCTGAATGACAACTTCTGTTCTCTCCTTGGTAATGCTGTGGGGTACAACATGATATTGTTTTTTGACTCAAGTCATGTAAAATGCTAGTTCATGAGAGTCAACATGGCAACATGAGTCAATGGCTTCATGGTACAGTTGGATCCTGATGGGTCAAGCTACAGAGAACCTGTCTATCTGGCAGACTTTTCTCTCTCCAGCAGCAAAGTACATGGAAAACTTCAACTTCTATGCCCTCCCATGCTCCCCTCTGTCACACTGCAGTTGTGCCAGTCCAAGGAGGGACCGTGGCCCAAAAAGATGATTCCTACTGAAATTGATGGGTTTGTCTTTCTAGATTAGAGCCAAACACTTGTCCAAGACACTAAGAGAATATAACAAGTGTCTCCCAAGTCTCATATGAGCATCTTCAACCTGCATCAGCTCCTCTTTTTGTCCCATGTTTCTGAAGAAAACCTTCATTTCTGTTACTCAAATGACATGATACAAGAGATCTCTGACTATAAGCTCCTGATGATATGAGAAAACGGAGATGAAAGATGGTCACAAAACATAGTTCCATCTCCAGGTTTTTAGCATGTGCCATGTGCAAAAATACAGGCTTATAACTGGCACGTGTGGCTTCCCTGATGGCATGGCCACCAACAATATCTGCAGGGGAAGTTTCACAGGCGATTGCGCACCGAAATCCTAGCTCTGTGTTTTGGAGGTCTGGCCCTGACACCTCCAGCTGCAGGACCAGCAGAGCTGCTTCCAGCTGGGACCACTCCAGCATTCCCTTTGCGAGCCTGGCTCTCCCCACAGTGCCGCTGGCCACAGGGGAGCTCCAGCTCAAATCTTGGCCATGGCAAAGGGCAGGACGCACTCGCAATGAGCCCAGGTTAACTGGCTTCAGCTGCTTGAGCCTCGGGGAGGTGGCTGCCCCCATACAGAGCACCCCCCAGGAGCTGACTCTTGGGGCACCATTAACAGCTGTCTCTACACGCCCAAACATTTCACCATCCCGGCTGGAAGACAGGTCTCATGGAGCTATTACTCAGCAAGAGGAGGAGGAGGAAACATGTCAGCCAATGCAAATCAAGCCAAGAAAAGCAGAAAATTAAATAAAAAAAAAGCTCCCCTATACCCAGTTGATACATAGAAACTTGGTTAAAAAGCACCCCAGCTTTACGGCAGGTCATGCTTATTCCCTTTGCTGCTTGGCTGGACTCTCTCTGTACAGCGAGGTGGTAGAGCGGTGGGGATGGCAAACTCTCCAGGCCACGGAAAACCCATGTGAAAACACCATCATCAAGTTCTCAATGACCTGTCAGTGACGCTCGCCTACACTGGAGAGCTGTTTTCCATAACGAACACATAACTGCGTAACTCTGCCTATCAAACTTGTCCAGCTCCCAACACCCTTTTAATTTTTTACTACTTTGGTCCCTCCTTGTCCAACCCAAGAAACCGAAAGTTTGGAAACACACAGCCTCCACCTTCTCCCCCAATGGCTTCCAATGATAAATGCTTACAACCCAAGGAATGCTGTACGTCTCTGCTTATAATTGTTACCTACATTTAATAGATTTCTGGATTCTCCAGCCAAGTTCCATATTATACGCTGGGCTGAGTTATGAGTCGTGGCCAGCTGCCCAATGGTTAGAAACACACTGTAAATCAGGGACACCAAATTACTAATAAAAGTATGTTCCTACTGTGTGATTCAAAATATGTCAAGTTTCACATAATCGTATATTCATTATAAGCTGCAATCCTCTTTTTATTGGTTTACATAGGCTGGAATTACAAACATATTACAGCAGCATTTCATCACATGCTCTTTAGGTTCTGGTAACTGTTGAAACAGAAACCATAGACTGAAGAAGAAAAAGAACAACAACCCAAAGAAAACAATCTCCCGTAGCTTCACCACTCCAGCCTTCAAAGAGGTTCAGGGGTTATTTCTCTCTCTCTCAAAAAAAAGGAGAAACTTCAGCATTTTTCACAACTAGCACTGATATTTTTAATCATTTTTTTCTAACTTTTTTTTTTCCACAGAAATTTCTGCTATTTGAAAAATTGGGGAAAACCATCATATTAATTTGATGTGCTCCAGGTGTCCTTTGCATCTCCAGTGCTCACAGTGAGACCTGCTCCTCCCCTTCACCATCCGCTCAGCCAGCCCTCTTAACAGTCTTTTTATAAAGGCTTCGCCTTTTACAAAACCTATTTAATTACTGTTGGCTTCTCCCGTGGGACCTTGTCCAGAGCCCACTAACCCAAGAGCTGCCCATCCCACCCCTCAGCTCAGACCTCTGGGGAACACCCCACAGCCACCATGGCAAGGTGGTGGCAAAGCCAGAGGCCCATGCATTGAAGACTGGCCCTCTTGGTGCCCCTGGGGCAAATTGGTTCTGATGAAGCCCTGTTTTTCAGCATTTTCCCAGTTGGAAGAGGCTGGGAGGGCCAGCACACAAGAACAGGTATGGTGAGCCCAACAGTGGCTCACCTAAGCCTGGGGACCTGTCCCCAGAAAACCCAGACTCAGATGCTTCAAAAACAGCCCAGTTACAAACGCAGCTGGAGATGCTTCCCTTGTCCAGTCCCACCTTGCAGCCGTAAGTGGGATTTCCTGAGCTGAAGGCAGCAGCCAGACTGACTGCTGCGGGGCCTGTCCTCTCAATCTGTCTTGTTCTTTTTTGAGGCCATTTATACTTTCGTCTCCCCAGTTTCCTGTAGCAATGAATTCCCCAAGTCACTCGTTGGAAAAAGCACTTCCTTTTGTTGGCCTTCAATCTGCTACCCAATAGCTTCTGTGAATATTTACATGAGGGAGAGCAAATGCGTGGAGGGGAAGAGAAGTTCACCATAAATACAGTGGGCTGGTGATGGTGAAGACTATCCACTGGATGAACTCTCTTATGGATATTTGCATCCTGCTATTACATTGGCTACATCAACATAATGAGCTAACTAAAAGTGGCTCAAAGAAAATAAAATATAATTCAGTGGGAAGGAAACCTGCTCCTTTTCTTCTTCTCTCTCATAAATAGATATTCCAAGTCTACTGGCTACTGGAAGGATTTCCAGGATTTCTGTTTAGGTTTAGGGCACACAGACTGGCTATTGGACTATACTGGAGAGAGGAGCAGAGCTATGCGATGTGTCATGAAAATACACGTACCTCCCGAAAGCTCCATAGGTGTTCACTATTCTGAGCGGGTTGAATGAGGTGTTCATGACTTGTCTGGAGTTGAGCAGGTTTAGGACAACCGGGATGCTGAGATAAGCAATGAGGAGGCCAAAGGAGATGTTCACCACTTTGCGGACATAGCAGCCTGTTTGGAACACAAAAGCAGACCAGAAGAAGGTGATTTCAGTGCTGGCGATGGGCTCTGCTCCCCCCGCTGCCCTGACTGACCCCCCCACGGTGGCCGGGACCCTGCCCGGGTGCTCACAGCTGCTCTCGGGCTGGGGCTGACAAACGCTCCGCCGTAATCAACCCGACCTTGCCGAGGGCCATACGCTATCGGCTCCAGAGATCTGCCTTTCTCTAAATAGTCTGAGAAAGGGCTAAAAAGAAAAATGTCTAAAATGTAAGATTAATCATTACTTTAATACAGGGGAAAAACCACAGCTGGCACTTGCACCTTGCTCCAAATCGCCCTCCTGGTTTGTAAGCCGTGCGTGGAGTGCCTCCAGCTCCCCATGGCTCCGTTCCTGCCTCCTCCCCGCCGCCCCAGGCTCTCGCCATCCAGGCTTATTTCTTGCATTCTCCTCCCTCTCGCTCACTAGCTCCATTCAAACCTCATTTTCCTTTCGCAAATCTCTGTTGCTTATCATTTGTACGCGAGACGTGTGTTGCTTCACCAGCGCTTTGGTATTCGGTTTGCAGGAGCAGCGCAGGGCTGTGCTGGATCTCAGTCTAAGGAGACACCTACTGCAATCAGACAAATAAGCAGACGTGACCTCCGAGGGGTTCCTACCCTTATGGCCATTTTAAATTTGTTTAACATTAACAGCCAAAGGATCAGATTCAAAGCAATTGCATGTAGCTTTCCCCTTATCTCTGCAGGAGAGGGATGTTTATTTGAACCTCTCTCAGAAGCTATTAATAATTGTTTAGTCTGAGAACATTTCTGGAGAATCATACAGCAGTATGAGTCCATCGGGCATTTTTTCGTCTTTTAGATGGGCGAAACTTTCTAGTCTGTAATTAAAGAGCAGGTACAGAGACAGGGCCCTCCACCACACGGTGGAGCATCAGCAGCTCTTTAGGTCACACTTTACAGCCATGCACGGACTGCTCATCCTTCAGCAGGTGGTGACTGTCATCATGCCCTTGGGGTCACAGCTACTCAGTCATAGAGAAAAAGGGTTTAACACAGGAAAAAAAAAACCACCAAACCCAACATGGCAAGGATGGAGCAAGACTTGGGGAAGGAGCATGGGACACAAGCCAAGGGGATCTGGATCAAGCAGGCAAGAGCTGAGCGCTAGCAATGGGAATTCGAGGTCTCAGTAGGAATTACACACACACACTTCAAGGATGTGGCCAGAGCCTTGTAAAATCAGGTCACGAGCAGGGCATGGCTGGGTACCCTCCTGTCTTCTGCTCTGGTGACCCAGGCGTGAGGGCTTCTCTAAGCCTCTTGCGACACATCCCATCAGCACCAGCTCAACAGCCTCTGCTTTGTTAGCAGAAAAAATATGCAGAAATCCAAATTCACCCAGCATATTACAGATACCTTACCCTTTACTTATGGATTACACCTTTATAAAAGCCCAGAACAGCAACACATCTATGCTCCAAAGCAGTGGGAAGTATGGGTGGCTCTCCTTGCTTGGGCACCCTGGCTCAGTAAGGTTTTCTGGAGAATATCACAGAAAAGGAACGAGTTCCTCAAAAAAAGGCTCTACCTCCCCCTCACGGTGACTCACCAAGTACCATAGCAAAGAGGCACCCTTTGGCTTCTCCTCCAGAAAGCAAGGTGCAACTTGAACCTTGTTTGGGACTGGATACAAAAATACAGTTGGTAGAAAAGCTCTAGGCTCTCACAGCCTCTAAAGCAAAGCTACCGGAGGGGAAAAGCTGTTAAAGGTTTCTTCCAGCAAAGTTATAAGATAGGAGACGCAGAAAGTGCATTCATGAAACTGCCTTAGTCTTGCTGGAACTAACGCTTCTGGTTAATAAGTTGTGTTTTTTGGGAGATGAGAAAGGAGTAGATACAAATGCTGTATCTTGTTGACATTTTTCATTCTTCTAACAGATGTTTAGTATATTTAAAAATGAGCATCTGTGATTGTTGTTGATATTATAGGCGATTTGTTGCTTATATGCGGTTTATAAACATGCTACAAACACAACTCTACATCTGTTATGCAGCCCCATGAAAAATATCCCAGTGTTGCTCGTGCAGGCGATCTTCTGGAACAGGGCTGCTTGAAAACTCCCTTCAGAAGGAAACATCAGCCACATTGATCCCTTTTGTTCAGTTACAAAACCCCTTGTATTTGCTTTTCCATATTCACGGTATGAACACAAGTTCAACTCCTCCCTGCTTTGGGGAACTCATTCCCCACCATGGCAGTGTCCCCGCTGCCAGAGGTGGCCATGAGCATCTGCTCCTCTTGCCTCTCTAAGCAGGGCACTGAACGGGGAACGGCCACTTTGCCAGCAGCCAGGTCTCTTTCCCAGTTAGCTAAAGAGTTGTTGGACCCACAATGGATCAACAATCAATTCGTTTCTTTCTGGAAGTCTGGCCTCATGTCCAGTTATTTAATCAGAGAAGCAGCACGCAGGTGCCCAGGGGCATGAAGGGCAGGAGGACAGATGGGTCACAGGGCCACCATGCCACTGTGGGGAGAGGACAGCAAACGCGACAGCTGCTTCTGCACCCAACTTCTAACAAGAAATCCTTGCTGCAAACCACACCGTGTCTTTCACCCTTGAGTTTAAATAGTCAAAATAATTAAAACAAAAGGTAAAAAAACCAATCACAAGATAAAGCGTGCAATTCCACATTGCTTATTTAGGGTTGGCATCTGATGCTCACTGGGGTGACAGCAAGGAGGACTGACTCTCAGGTGTGAGAGCTGCAGCCGCCTGGACTCACTGCAGATGCTGGCCCTGCACGGAGGATGTGCAGCCATCCCCCCGTGGCAATGTGCAGCCATCCCCCTGTGGCAACGTCCCCTCAGGCGCTTGTGAACCAGCCACTGGCTTCACGCCCACCGTCCGCAGCGTGAGGTCCAGGGACCTTCCAACCCACAGAGGAGAACATGCAGGGGCAGAGTCATGTCCCTGCCCACACATGTTTGCTCTAGAAGGAGGTGACGACTTTTGAGATAAGCACACCAAACACACCTCTGTGCAATGTTTTCCCCGCTCTGGGAATAACTCACCGTATCGCAGGGGAAGCTGCTCCCCGGTTGCCTCTTTGAGCTGCATCTGCGCCACCTGCTCTTTCACCCCTCCTCGCCTGGAGCTGAAGAGGAACCCCAGGCTGATGTCGTCGAAGCAGGCGATGCTGGGCACGATGGTCAGCCAGTTGAGGAAACTCAGGTTTCCACTTATGATCAGAAGCACCTAAAGGGGAAAGAAGGCAGCGGAGGGTGTTGCATCTGGTTAAATGACAACGGAAAAGTGTGGCGAAGGAAATGCCGGATAGATTTTAGCACCCTAGCACATACTTTGCCGCTTTTCCATGATCGCAACAGTGATGGCAAACCTCTCCCTCCCTGCCCAGGCTACAGCCCAAATGTACCCCACTGGCTTGCAACGCGAGCTCTGCCCTTGCTTTCAGCAGGAGAAACATCAGCCAGGGTATAGTGTGACTTGATTTCCATAGTGCTCCCGGTGACGGCGCAGCGGTCTGGCCCCTGGGGAATCGTCAGCTTCCTGCTTATGCTGATGTATCTGTGACAGCCACATTCCTGAAACCCTTCAGGAGGAAATATTGGACCTTCTAATTAAAGAGCAGCATTAAATATAGAAGTGTGCGTTTTTTTAAGAGGCATTTTTTTTAACTTTAGCTCTTATTGGCTGTTTAGGAGAATATCTTGCATGTGTAAAGCAGAGAAAGTGGAAAAATCTGCAAGCCTTCGGAGAAGTCTCCGTAAATAGTTGTACACATTGGAAAAAGCCTTTTGTAGGCACGTGCTACTTTTTGTCTTGCTTTTATGACGACTTGAAAAATATGAGGAACTTTCTTGCGGTTCTTCAGCAAGTCCTAAGGAGCATCGGGCGGTTGTGTTTGGGCATTGCCTGTTTCGCCTTGGTCATGAATCACTTCTTCACAGCACACGGCTTCATTTTGCAGCTGTAAGACATCACTTCCTTGCCGTGTTCACATGTCAGCCACGGGGAAGGTGCAGGTACAGCCCTGCTCAAGGTACGCGCCAACCCCCTGCCAGAGCTTTTCATTAGAGCTTCATACAAACCCGAATGCACAGAGCCATTTCTGCTTCCTCGCAAGCACTGGTTTTAATTTCTATTTTTCCAGCCTAAATTTATTAAAGCTCCGCCTATACTTAAGTCTTTTTTTCTAAGCCAGTATTTTACCTGTTCATAGACCCCTCTGTTTTATTTGTACAGTTACATCCCTTCTCCTCCTTTATACTTTCAAGCAAGACAAACCACTCCGGTCTCCTCTCCCAGAGAACTTCCCTACCTGCTTATCCCAGCAGCCATCCCCTCACCCCGAGCAAGGCTCCATCAATCTTTCTGGGTGCTGACAAGGACCGTAAGGAGGATATCAGATGGGTCTCACCAGGAACTTGTACAGCGATGCTCCTATTTCTCGTGCTCAACCAGAACTACCCCTCCTGCTGTGTTTTAATGCCGCATTTATCTTCCCCACCGGGGTGTCACATTAGTGCTTGCCAGCCCGTGCACACAAGTCCCCCTACATATAAGCCATTTCCAAATACGTAGTTCCCAGCATCACACAGATGTCTCTGCTCCTAACCTATGGTGCGTCATCCCGCATGTCACACAGCCCAATTTCATCCCATCTGCCCATTAACCTTTGGAAGGCAGGAGCCCGGGCTGCACTGACACCACCAAGGATGCTGAGAACTGATGGACTCAAAAATTCATTGCTTTGCTTTCACACACAATGTGGTTTTTAACCGAAAGTGGACGAAGCATTTAATTGCTCCATGTTTCATCCGAGAGGGGACTGCTGCCAACTCAACCTTGCTGACACCGGGACTTGCACCAGATGCAGAACGGACGTTGTGAACTTGCTCCAGTGCCAGCAAAACGACGTGTCAAACGAAGCCAACCCCAGGGCGGTGGCTGTGAAGACACATCTGGGTTTCCCCAGGGCTGCCCAGCCATCGCAGCGGTCACAAAGGAACGTGTTAGGAGCGATTTAGCATGTTGGCATAAAACAATATATGGGAATCCACGCGCACAAAGACAAGAAGAGAAAAGCAGCTGATGTCTATTCAGGACTATTTGAGTTGTGAGGCTGATTTGGATTCTTGTCCCATTAGTCACATTACTTAGGGTTTAGCCCTAATTAACTAGCTGTTCCTCAGACACATTAAAACAAAAGAGGAGGAAAAAAGGGAAGAAAAGAAAGTAGTCTCACCATCTTATCCATAAAAAATGAAGGTTATAAAGCTGACTTAATGTATTACACGTTGAAAAATAATGCCCTGATGTAACAAAGTCATTTATTTTTCAGCCTTCAGACCAGCTAATGAGAACTTCCCCCACCTTCCAGCTGGGTTGAAAGCTGTAACCTTGATTGGCACCACTATTATTTTATTTAAAGAACACTCTTCCATTCACACAGCTGAACTTTATCCTCCCATGAACTATTTACTCAAAATTTTTAGCGCATGTGGCCAGGGAAGACTTTCAAGACACTGCAAGAGCAAACATGCAAACCCACGACGCCCCCAGCATCCCACCGCAGGCGGAGGAACTGGAGTGTGGACCACACTCCTGCCAAATTAACCTCAGCCCCACCACTGGTCCCCCACTGGTCTCTTCCTTTCAGCAAACAAACGATGAAGCTTTCAGAAACCCTGAGGAGATGCAGAAGCTGAAGGACTGACCACAGATCCAAGAGGCACAGCTGAAGTTCTCCGTTGCTCCTCCAGCCCACGTAGCACCTGAAGACAGCGGGTCTCTGGAGGAAAGCCAGCTGCCTTCAAGAGCCAACTCAAGTCAAACACAAGAAGACTCTTTGGGAGCTGGAGACCATCACAAACTTCCCACTCCCACGGCAAAGCACACCTTTGGGACTGCCTTCTCCAACATATACAAAAACTCCACAATGAACACCAAAAAGCTACATCTTAAGTAAAGAGAAAATCTTAGTGAACCTTGCAGGTTCTCCTCCTCTGGCCAGGATGATGAAAGCTCTGACAGGTACTGGCAGATATCAACCCCTCTGTGTAACATCTCACGTAGCCACTACCACCGTAAAACTTCCTACAGCACAGGACAGACCATGTAACAGAGCAGGTCTTCAGCTAAATCCTGGGATGTCTAGGAACACTGCAATATATTTTTTACATATTCGAAGCCCTTGGCTTTTAGAGAGGTACCTCTTGACCTCACTCGGAGGTCACCGACCTCTGCTGTGGCTTTTTTGAGAGGAAGGTCTCCATGGCAGTGCCAACCATATGGGTGGGAACAAGGAAATGAGACCACCACCACCTTACTTCACAAGCAGCACACTTCATTTGTTTTCAAGGGCTTTTGGGCATTACCTGGGGGGTTGTTGTTAGGATTTTGTTATACTCACGTAACACGAGGAGGCTCCAATTGCAACGTGGAGCTGTTTAGCTTGGACTTGCCAAAACAGATGGTAAGAGGACAGTTCCTGTCCTGAAAAAAACTAAATCTAAACATACTGGACAAAGTTAGATCAAAATTAGGATGTATTACAGCTGTGTTACAGGCAGAGAGAGTGGAAGAATTTTGGCACCTAATTCTTATTTCAGCAACGCTCTCTGGGGATATCACCTCAAAGAAACTCACTCGGGATGACATAAGGAGTCTTGCACCAGAACCTGAAATAGGACCCAAACTTCCTGATTACAAATCCAATGTTTTAATTACAAGCACCTCCCTGAAATACCTGTCTACCCAAACCGTGGTCCCTGGAGTTTCCGTATGGTTTATCCCGGAGTGCCCCATCCAGCGTGCCCCATCCTTCCCTGAAGTAGGCTCACTGTGGTGCCTGCTCTCCTGCTCAAAAATGAGGTGGTCTCCCAAAATACTATTCCGCAATGCAAACATCAATAACACATGCCCAATTTTGGTCTGAGGACTTTCAGCCAGTGTTCTGTTAAAAAGATATATGTTTTCTCATTAAAAACAGCAACAAATAAATGTTAAAAACATGTCACTTCATATTTTATATGATTGGCACCATTTTTGTTAAATACGGTGATTTGCAAGTTACAACTTTCAAAACCCCAGCAGGACTCTTCAGCAACAGACTCACATAATCTTAAAAAAATGAGAGATCTGACCAATTACAGTAAGTAACAAAAGTCCTAACTATTATTTAGTTAAAAAAAATAATTACTTACTTATCCTGAGTTGGATAATTACCCAGAATTATGAGGGGAAAAAAGTATTTAAATCTGAATTACATACACATGTTAGGTCCTTGAACAGAACATGTTGTACTCCAGGTTTGGTGCTCCCCCTTTGACCCGAATGTGATTTAGTTCAATGCATATTAATCAGCCTGTATTCATTAACACACTTCTCACTTAGCTACTTCGTTAGGAAACTCTGATCCTTCTCTGATGTGATTTGCCTCGTGCGATTGCAGTAATATTAAGAAAATAGTTCTGCACTTTGCCACTTCTCCCGAGGTTCGTTTTACAGCTTTGTACGGAGAGACTGGGTGGTCCATGGGAGTTTTGGTTTTTTTTTCAGTGGTGATTCACCTCTCTTTATTGCTTGGAAGTCAGAAGCAAGATATCTTATTTCCACCAGCCCTTAAAAACGAGGGGATTCAAAAATAATACAAGTTTGGCGTTTTCTGGGCTGTGGGTGGAATCGCGAACCTGACACATTTTTAACTTCACTTATTCTGCCCGAGTCTCGACGCTCACGCCAGCCGCTGCGCCTGCCGCCCCGCGCACCGGCAGCGGATTCAAACACGGGTTAATATCACACCCAGCCCGAGGGGGGCTGAGCACCGCCAACCCCTCAGCTTTGCAAAAACAAACCCCAAAGCAACTCCCGCTTCAAAGTCAATTAACAGGAAAACAGGTAATTTTTCAAACGCGCTGACGGGCGGCTGTCCTAGCAAACGGTTTCGTGGCCGTTCCTGCACGAGGTGTATGTTATTTGCTTGACGTGTCCGGCCAGCATTAAGGGCAAAACTTTGTCAGTTGAGCAACGGGTGCCTCCTGCAGCGCTGATCCTGCGAGCGCAGCATCCCCCGGGGCTGGTGGATCCTTTGCGATTCAGACTAGTATTTGCCTTGGCAGGCAAGCGCACGTTTACCTAAATCCTTCCTTTTCTGCGTGAAACCTCCTAAGCCTCCGTGTCCTGCTCTCCCTGCCCTGGCAAAGCGGAGCCGTGCTGGTTCCTGGTGGGATGTTTGATTTAACATGAGTTTCTCGGGGCAGGGAGGGCAGAGATCTCTGATCACTGTGTGCTCACCTCCTGCCCCGGGAACTGAAGGGAGCGCCCTCCTGGTGCTGGTAATTTGCGCTAAGCCACCGAACTTCCCAAGGTCTTATTTCACCCATGTTCAAAGCAGGTGTGTGGGTGCGGGACCTCCTCCGCACCCACGTTTGGGGGCAAGGACACCAAACCCTTCCACGAGCTGGTGCTGCTGGTCCGGCAGAGCACAGGAACATCACTGCTCCTTCCCCATCGGCTGCATGAAGAAGGAGAGTTTGTTGTACACATCTCACAGGAATTTCAGCCTTTGCACCAAGGCAGGTTTGGCCCTTCTGTGATCCTACCACGATCGCAACCCAACCGCATCTCCATATCTCCACCCTCCGGACCTCTGCTGCCATGGATGGGCTGCGCCCTACCTTGGTCTTGATTTGGGTTTACTGAGTGTCTTTCTCTTGCTGGACAATATTTAAATGCACAATTATAACAAACAGATGGTATCAACCCCTGTGGTGATTTTTAAAAATTTTTTATTAAAGCACAGTATTAATCATGGTAATTGGGTAGGAACTTTAAGGTTATAAAACTACAGCATGTCTAATGAGCGAGCTCCTTATAGGAGGAACTGAGGTTTTTAATCTAATAATGTCAGTTTTATGGATTATGACTGGAGTTTTATGAAGTGTGATATGAAATACTGTGGATTCATGGCTCTCACTGGATTAATTTGGAAAAGTAGTTTTCCTGGTTCTAGGCCCAAAAACAATTATTCCTTACATTTCTGTCCCCTGCACTGTTACCAAACCCCTCTGTCAGAAAATGGGCACCTACACCCATAAGTTTTTTACAGGTTAGACTTCTTTGTTTGCCTGGTTTTTATTTTTTAAAATCACAGATTGTTATAAACATACAGTAGGTAAGGGGAAGCTCATATTCTGTGTAGCAGCCTGTATATTTGTCCAGAAGGAACAACAACAGGCTGTAAACTCTTAAACACGGTCGAGGGCTGGCTGGAGCTTGCAGGCTCCGTCCGAGCACGGGGACACGGTCACCATGCAGCACTGGAGCTTTCTGATACTAAGCCATTGGCACAGAAGAGGCAAAACTGGGGTGCACAGAACTATAATTTATTTAAAGAGAAAAACACAGGAGCAGAGGGCTGGGAGAGACCTCAAGAAGCTGTCCAGTCTGTCCTGCTGCCCCAAGGTAGAGTTGTCTCTACCTGCACCATAGTGTGTTTGAACTCTTCCTAGAAGCCTTGCTGAGTGATGGAGCCAGGTCCCTGGCCTTCCCGGGCTCCGCTCTCTTTAAATTATTCCTAATATCTAGCCTGACTCTTCCTTGACAATATTTAATCCCATGACCCCTTCTCTGCTCACTGGCATCAAAGACTGTTCTCTTTTATCTGCAAAGCCTTTCATACAGGTGAAAGCTGTCCTTTGTCCACTGCCTCTTCCCTCCCAGTAATGTTCTCATTTGGATTACGTGATCCCAGTTGGTTCATCCCTGCCTTGTGAATCCAGTCTCTAGATCTCTGCTTATTCTCACCGTCCTCTGGATTTTCTCCATCTAGGACATATCTTTCCTGAAGGGAATGCCCAAAACACAGCCACAGCTTTTAGCTCTAGCCTCTACCAGCGGCAGACAGCAGGAACGACTGATATACTCGGAGCACAAAAAATTTATATATTCCAGTAGGATGTTCGCCCTTTCTGCACCAGTGCAGCCCTGCTGACTCGATCCCGTTGCCAAGATTATTCTGAATACTCATCACGTGCGCCAATAGCCTCTACCTGAGCATGGTCTACTAATATTAGACATGATTAGTGAAAACCCTGAATATCCCTAGATAGACCCTGGGGAAGCCCCCTTGATAAATCCTTCCCTCTGACAGCGAGCCATTGATAACTGCTGAATAGACTTTCCAACCTGTTTTGTCTGCCAGACAGTATTTCCTACTTCTTACAGACCCCATTTTCTTGGGTTGTTTATGAGATTTTATGTGAAACAGTTTCAAAAGCCTCAGTAAAAGCATATATTGTTTATCCTCTATTCACGCGCCTTGTTTTGTCAATGAAGGAAAGAAGACTGCTTTTACATGGTCTGCTCTTGGCAAAACCACGATGGCTGTAGTTATCCCCCCTGGTTTTTTGGAGGCATTCAGAAATGGCCTGTTTCATCACTTTTTCCCAGTATTTTTCCAGTAACGACTCTGTAACGTCCTGGTTCTTCCTTTTTTTCTCTCTTTAGAGGACAGGTACTTTATTAGCTCTTCTCTGTTCTTTCATTACTTCACCTATGTTCCATGAATTCTCAAAGATAATCACTAATACTGACAGGATTTCAACAACCAGCTCTTTAACAGCCCTAGGATAGATTTCCTCAGGCTCAGATGATTTGAAAAGATCTAACTTCTCTAAGTACTCTTCAGCTCTCCCCTGCTTGTGGCTGAGGTCATCCTGCTTTGTTACTGGTATTAATTATACCAACAGCCACGTGAGATGTGACTTTTTAGTGATGACTGTTACAAAAAAGGCACTAATCATTGCAAGATAAAACACAGACCAAATCTATCAATTAAAAAAAACGGGATGCTGAAAAAACAAAAGTAAACCTCCTTCCTTGCACACAAAAGAAACAACTGCTTACTCACTCTGTGCTAGTGAAAGCTGGAGAATAAAGAGCTGTCAAAACTGCAGTACCTGGGTCCCACATGGATCTTCTCATCGCAGATCCCCAGAGCCACACATGATCAGCTCAGCTGATCGGGGCACCAAAAACCCCCACCTCCTGACGGACCTGCCGCTGGATCTCCAGAACTTAAGAACACTCCCCAACAGACTTTGCACATCACCAAGGAAAGAGGAAATCTGCCTTTTAAGCTAGATTTTATGGGTCCTTATGGAGGAGTAGATGTGAGGAGGGGCCCCATGTCAGCACCCAAGAACGCGTGTGCTCCGCTCTCTGGAGCTACCAGGGAAAGCAGTGGCACTCGGCACCGGAAGGACCATTGGGTCCCCATCCCTTTCCACTCGGCATGCGACAACAGCGCTACTCCACAGCCACATGGGGCTAATGGCAAAGGTCCCAGCTGCACCAGACTTACCTCCCATGGTTGAGCAAAGGCACCACGGGCCGTTCGGCTCCCCACGGGAACCAGAAAGAAGTGGGACTTTGGAAATGACCCAACCAGGCCATGCCTTTGAGCAGAGGGGGACAAATCCTGGTGGTATACACGTGACACCAAGGGAAAGGGAGATTTGCCATCACCCACCTCAATCTGTTTGCCCAGTCCCCCAGCATCACTCCTCGCTCCTCTGCCGGCTTGCTCTCTTTCTGGTTTTCCTCTGGGCACCCTGCAGCCAGGCTGGGCGAAAGGCAGATGGTGGCACGCTGGTGCCACTGGACTGAAAGCACAAGCGCTACTGGCTGCGTTTGGGGACACTTCATTGCCCACAGTCTCTGTGCCATCTGTGCCTGCGATGGATCTTTAAAAAGAAAATACCAGCTTTTTCTGAACGGGCGTACAGTGCTTTGGTTTTGGTTAATCAGTTAACTCCGCTCCTCTGAAACCTGCGGCCCCACCGCCGAAGAATCTCCTACTCTTAGGACAAGCTGAAACTCATAACATCAAAAGTTGGTCTTTCCTGTAAGAGATAGGAAGGACAAGCCTCAAAAGCCAAATTTGATTTTAATGTGCCTCCAGTTACTTGCGTACCATGAAAACATAGCCTCCCACAAAGAAAAACAGGCTATCATTCCCCCATCTGGTTTCAGTTTGAAAAATACTTATATATGTAGTTTTTCCCAAAAGTTATTGTAGGCACGGGCAAAAAATTCTCATTAAATGACAACAGCAAGAACATTTAATTTTCCCCTATTATTAATTTAATCTCTTGTTAACTTCTTGACTCAATATTTGCATGAGGACTTAATCTCTGCTTTGCAGAGCTATTTAGTGCAGAAAAATACATAGGAAAATAATGACCTCTGTCCATTTGCTCTGTTTTAGACAGCAGATAAAATGGTTTTGTGAATCCCACAGAAATTCAGAAAGCTATTGGAAGTACCAGGATAAAAAGGAGCAAAGTCAGTTGTGTTGGTAAGATGAGAAAGAAGAATGTGATGACTTTGGTTGACTTTTGGACGTGCAGTCCGTTAGGTGATCTCTATTCACATTACGAAACGCAGCCCACGAGAGAAAGCAAACTCCCCTCTCCATCCCTTACCTGCTGTGGGGACATCTGAACTCAGGACACCTGGACACTCCTCAGAGACCTCAGCCCTGAGTTTCCAAAAGGGGTGGAACCACCTACCCAGCTCACTGGGAATATCATGGAGTCAGGAAATAGCCCAAATTTGGTATGCAAAACATGATTTCATAGGCGAAGGCTGAGTATTTCCTTCCCACAAGATGATAGGAGAGAACCCACATATTATTACCACATTTAATACAGAAATAAGAAAAATAATAAACCTTGAGATGCCCCTCGCACAGTCGCACACACACACTGTGCACCTCTAGTTAGCGGGGGGTCACTCGGACATGACTGAAAATAGGCAAATGATTCCTTTAGAGCCAGAAGAATTACCTAGAATTCAAAGTATTTTATAATTCACATGCTATATACAGATTTTTGTTTGCCTGAGTAGGTATGGCTGGGGGCTTGAAGAACTGTGTTAAAAAAGACCCATATTTATCCCTAAAAAGCAGAGGTCGGTATTTAAAATATTTATAAATACTTGTACAGTTAGAGACTCCCCTGAACTTACAAACGTAGAATGGAAATATTGCGGAATAAAATAACTCTTGAGGAATAAAAGAACTATAGATGCAGAAACGCAATCGTGCGGCAATCTGAACTAAAGTTTGTCCTTGAACTGGGTCAGATTTTGACATATTACAAATTGCACTGTAAGGCTTTCGCAAT
Source organism: Burhinus oedicnemus (assembly GCA_008921705.1). Taxonomy (NCBI): domain Eukaryota; kingdom Metazoa; phylum Chordata; class Aves; order Charadriiformes; family Burhinidae; genus Burhinus; species Burhinus oedicnemus. Next base: position 1,662,030 of record VFFE01007149.1, read on the forward strand.
CCCCGGTCTAAGTACCTGGTCTAAAGTTACAAACAGAGCTGTGCTAAAGCAATAGGGAACCAAACCCTTTCCATTCCTGTTATACACCCGACATTTGTTCTTGATCTAAATGTGAAGCAATATAAATGTCTCACTCCATACTCATTTTTAATTTGTAGCTAGATGAACCACCTACTGTAGTTCCCACAGATTATGGGATTTGACTGCGGAGCATTTCTAAGGATAAGCACAACTTCCAGATTTTCAGTGGAAAAACTTTTAAAGAGAAGTGGAGTGATTATGGGTTTTTAAAAAATATATCTATATATAAAACCAAATAAATCTCATGCTCCAGCACTCCGGCTGACCCTTCTGAAACACCCAGGACTACGGTTGGGATACTGGGATGAGAGGCAAGTCCAGTGCCAAAAGGGTTAAACTTAGTTTCTTTTATCTATCATGCAGCCCAAGATGTTGTAGTAAGTATTCCTATTCCAGGAAATTTTATACATTTAACTCGATTAGCAAAGTATTGTGTGCGAATTTAGGATCGGTTGCTCACTTTGGGTCTGAAACACAACCGGACTCCCCCGTCCTGCTCCTGCAGAGCCAAGATATGTCTCCGCATTACTGACTTTGACACATTTATTCTGATCTGCAGCTTTGTTATGTAAAATACGTCTTGGTGTTGCTTGATCCGTTGATTCTTTTGCTAGAGGCTACAGTGTTCCACATTAATATATTACAGGCTAAATAACTGCCGAAGGACTGTTTATGTAAGTGTTGGACCAATATAAAATGAAAGAATAATTTTACAGAAGGAAGGAATTTTTTGCCACTCTGCTCTGAATTATCAACACCTTTCCATCCCTGATGGTAAAGTTACTTCCTAAAGGGGGAAGCTGTCACGAAGACACTTAACGGCAAAAACCTTTCAACACCTTATTTGTTTTTTTACTGAAGACCAAAGAGCATTTTCATGGACCAGCAAATTTCAACAAGCTTTACAGCAGCATCCTACATTAGAGGATCAATTTCAGATACTTTCTTCCTGATTTTACTCCAATTTGCTCCAAAAAGTTGACTTTAGTGGCAGACCTCCTAGATTAGTATGCTGTTTAAGGGGAGGAAGGCAAGTCTACATAAGTCCAAGTCCTCTGAAGTTTGGGACAGAGAGTTTCTCCATGGAGAACATGTCAGCACATGAAAAGAGAGTGGCAAAAGAACGAGGGAGACCCTCTCTACAGACCCTCAGCTTTTGAGCTCGTACAGGGGTAACTCAGAAACAATTCTAGCTGCTAACCCCAACCAGCCCTGCAGGCAGGTAATACCCAGGAGGCACCAACTCAAAACACTAACCATTAGCAGAAGACTTGGCAGGTCACCACCAAAACTACTGTCGCTGTCAGGAGGAGGTGGAGCAGGAAGAGGCAGAGCTACTGGAGTGAACTACCCTGTTGGTTTGTACCAGCATGAGATCAGGATCTGGCCCTGATTCAGTCCTGAGAAAACCGTATTAGCATGTAATTATGGGGCCTTGTGTGGACTTTGAAACAGGATGTAAACCCAAGTTCCTGATTACTCATGGTCATAAAAGAGACCATGGAATTTTCTATGAAGCCAGGAGAAGCAGGATGCAGACGATCTCAACCCAAACTCCAAGTCAGGTTGTTACAACCAGGCCACCACAGCCCTTCCCGGCATCCCTGCAGCCCTGGCAGCCCATCCTTCTGGCACACAGCCGAGGAGCGGTGATGTCCCACCGCTGGCACAGATCTCCAAATGTGCTGTTTGCAAAATGCTTTAGGATCCATCCACAGGACAAGAGTGCTGTGGAAAACCAGAGCATTGTTCCCCCAGAGCACGCCTGGGTTTCTTCACTTACGCGAGAGCAGCACTCGTTCCGATTAGCTCATTTCATCAATAAAGTCAAACAGCACATTAAAAAAATTCTACACCTATTAACGGTCCAAGCGTTCCACTAACCAGCTCCATCTTGCTCATTAAAAATACTTTTATAGCAAATGTAGAGTTGAAGTCCAGCAGAAGTGCTCTGCTTCGGTGGTATCTCCAGACGGGTTATGTTGGAAAGAGCCCCACGCCACACGGTCCGGAGGGACGTCAGGCTCTGCCCTCCATCTGCCTCATAGAATCATAGAATTCATAGAATCACCTAGGTTGGAAGAGACCTTTAAGATTATTGAGTCCAACCATAAACCTAACACTGCCAAAACCACCGCTAAACCATGTCCCTGAGCACCACATCTACCCGTCTTTTAAATACCTCCAGGGTTAGCGATTCCACCACTTCCCTGGGCAGTCTGTTCCAATGTTTGATAACCCTTTCAGTGAAGAAATTTTTCCTAATATCCAATCTAATATCTAATCTATCCTCCTCCACAGGGAGAGAAGGATGGAAAGGATTTTGTCCAATCAGGATTTGCGGATTCATCAAAATATCAGATGGGCCAGACCCAGCTCTGAGCACCTTCCCCAGGAACCCTGTTCCCATCCAGGATGCTTGATGACCATCCTTCTGGTTTGTGGGACACCATCAAATCTGAGGTTACAGAATTGACTCGCAAGGGGAATCGCCATCCTGTGCCTGATACTTTCTTCTTGTAGTAACAGCAGCAGTGTCGGGCTACGGACTCCTCGAGCACCCGCCCTCGCCCCGTGCACAGCCCCAAGCCACAGACTGTCCCCAGCTCCCAACCTCTGCGGCCGGGGAAGACGTGTGTGCTGGGCGGCTGGCAGGTCAACGTGGGGCAGCTACGAGGCCAGGTCTGTCACCAGTGGAGACAGTCAGACACAAGATAAGGCAGATCAATGGCAAACAAGCTAAAAGCAGTTACCTGACCGTAAAAAAAGATAAATTGTTTTGCTTTTCTTGTTAGCTCGGCAGTAAGGTCCGAGAGTCCAAGAGCAGCGGTCTTTAATGACGAGCTCTTGTCTGTTTTGGTTAACAATCAGCATCTGGTTTGTAATCTCAAAACCAACTTTCTACTGAAAAGTGATTGAAGAACGCACCCGTGAAAAATTGTTTCACAGCTTCCTTTCAAGCCGGTTTCCAATTTGAGCTAGACACCTAGTAAATTGCATTACAGCTTTAAAAAAATATTCCTAAATATAACCATGCCTTTTGGACAGCAGTAGCTGGACTGGGCAATAGTTGCCTAGTCAAGTTGTTCTGGGAGCATTTTGCTGCAGGTTTTTATTTTTCCTCTCTGCTGAGGTCTGCTACATACTCGGATATTAAGACATCATAAGAAAAATTCCAACGTGGCAATTAATCATTAACTGTCATAGTTTTCCATAAGGTGCAAATTTAAGGTTATAAAACTGTCAAAAACCTAAACAGTTACACGGGCTGCTTGTGCCGTTGGCTGGATGCGCTTCTGGAAGTGGATGCAGACAAATACCTGTGGTGCTGTGGGCTGCCGCGCCTCGGGAGCACACCCACGGCAGAGGCCATCCCTGTGGGAAACCGCGTGGCTGCCGAGAGGTGGTCGTGGCGTGGTCCTGTGCCGCTCACCCAGCTGGACCTCTGGCTGGTGGGTCACCCCTGTGAAACCACTCAGGGTGGTTGTTATTTGCAACGCCAGGTTTGATATGAGTCCGCTGGACATCTTGTCCACAGCCTGCCAGTCACACTGAAGATGCCTTTGGTGAGCCATGGTGCACATGGCTCATCTTCTAGTGGATAAGAAACAAGGAGGAAACGTCAGACGGATGAATTAAGATGATGCGAGGATGTGGGAAGCCCTCAACAGAGGAAATACTGCCTTTATGTCGGTAGATTGTACATCCTTAGTGTGTATAATCCTTAGGGTCCTCTGGGACTAAGAAAGTCACTTCCACGGTGTTTTGAATTCAGTTGTGTGCAAAAGACTGTCACGTACTCAAGTGGCAAAATTATGGCCCGTACACAGAAGCAGGGATCAAGAACGCCTCACCGGGCATCCCTAGCACCTTGGGCTTTCCCAAATGGGACACAGGTTTCAGGGGTCTGAGACCAGCATACAGCTCCACGGGGATTCTCCCACCAGCTTCAACAGGACCAAGACATGGAAAGGACAAACCAGTGGTTTCACTCATGAGTGAATGCCATTTCATTTGCCATTTCTGCTTCAGAGTGAGCGTTATCTCCTAATATTAATATACAGGAAAAGAAGTATTCAGCAAAAGCATTTTTCACCCCAGTAGAAATAATCCTTGTTTGAGGTCTATCCTGTTTTAATTGCAATCTGGAATAGGCTGTCAATAGGCATAAATCAATCACTCGCTCACCAATTACACGGCAAAGCACAGAACTCCACTGTCATAAATGCTAAATGATTATTAAATTATCAATAATAAAGTAGAACAGTATTAAGACTAGAAAGTGAAAGCCTTTTTTCCAGAATATCCTTTTCTTTGCTAATTAGGACATTCTTCACTGAGACGTGTGGTTCAAAATTCCCTCTGCAAGAAATGATGTGAATTAAACCCTGCTCTCTCAAATCCTGGATCAGTCTGAAGTCACATGGAACTGTTTATATTCTTTGATTGAAGGAATGCTAAAATACTTCTGGGGAAAATACTTCAATTCCCCTTCCACGTACAGTCATTGCAGGCTCCTTTGAAATTCACTTTTTGTACAATATTTAGACATATCTAACAATTGCCAAAATAAGAGCAAGCCCCATTAAAGAAGGAGAACACATAAAAAAAAAAAATCTTTCTGATAGCAAGCTTTTTATATAGTATCTGTCCAGGTCTTGGTAAAATTTGGATTAAATTGTTATTAAAGACAGAGTAGGGGGGAAACAACGTTCTTTGGAATAAATTTAGATGGGCAGGCTGAGTACCTCAGATCTGAGACAGCCCTGGCACAGGGAAACGGGATCTGTGTTACGAATCCCTTTCAAAACAATTCAAATCCAAGGTTTTGGTTCGGCCAATTGTGGGGACACAGCAGCCAGCTGCAACAGCTGGATTGGGACTCCGCTCCCCAAATTCACTGGCGTTTCAATCCCAACGCAGATTCAAACTCATCTTTTCCTTTTAAAGTTAAAAGGAAAGGACACGACCACATCCGCAGGCATAAGGAAAACGCAAGGAAAAAGTAAAGGGGATGTCACATCTGATCAGCTTGACACTACGGTGGAAAACATTGGTGGCTTCTCTGATTTATATCTTTCTGCAGCTACTTTCTTTGCCTCATTAAAGTACATAATTTCAGTAACTCTAAGCTCTTAGCAACATCTGCAGTAAAATATTTAACTTGGGTTGGCTACTCAGTGTCACTGAAAGCCAAGGCTGGGCGTATGTCAAAATCCGGGATGACCTGGATTTTTCCACCAAACCAACCTCTCGCAGCACGTTCGGAGCTAATCCACGTACGGGCGCAGACCTGAGCTGTCGGCCGTGGGCTTCTGCAAGCTCAGGAGAAATAGAAAACAGTTGTGGCATGAGAACGCACCAAGAAAAAATAATCCGGTGCCTTATTTGGGACTGGTTACCATTTGATTTTAATAAAGAAAGCCTGCAAAAGCCACAGGGATAAAAAAATGAAGTACCGAACGTAAAAATTTCAGTAGAAATGCTATGTTTAATTAAAAAAAAAAAAAAGAGGAGGAACCTGATGAAAGTGCAGAACAGTCACCAAGCCTTAGTATCTCTGTCGGTGAAGAGCCCTGGCCGCAGGCGGCAAAGCACCGGCCGCTCCCCGCTGCACTTACCCTAAGCCGTTCCCTCTGCTCTATTAGAAAATGGGTTAAAAAACGTGACAAATATATGATGTAACTGGCCAGCGACACGTTGCGCTACATATTTAAAATACAAAATGCCCAACCAGTGGACATAAAGCCTTTGTTAAATTTTCCAAGGCCAAAAGAAGAAGAAGAAGAAGGAAAAAGAGGCACTTTACTTACATCCCAGATGGTAGCTTAGCAACCCCCAAGCTGTCAGTGGCGGGGACTTAAGTAAATAGCAAATGAAATGTACATTGGGCAAAACCAGATATGGTTAAGAAAACACAAAATGTGTTAAAGAACACATTTTTATGCTGCCATCTGCAGCAGTTTCTTTTCAGTGTTGGGGCGCCTTGCTTGTAATTTAGGTTACAGTGGGAATGAGGTGTAAATTACGAAATGATCAAAAAAGGAGAACTTTCAGCTCTTTCTCTCCCCTCCTCGAGCAGTTCCTTCTCCATGGGATCAAATCATGCCTAAGGACAGTTGGTGGGATTGAGCCAGGGAAGGATGTGCAGAACCCAGGAAGACCAGGATGCTCAGCGTTGCTCCAGCCTCCCTGGGGAGGGGGTTATTTTATCTGTGCATTTACGTGCACATTTAGTTGCCTGTAGAAAACTGAAATAAACCTCCAGTAAAGGTACCGATTGCGTCCGCTTAGCACTAAACAGCAATGCAAACATTTAAAAGAAGCTAAGGACCTGCATTTAAGTTTGCAGAGGAAGACAAAAAAGATAAGGTGCTCAGAAGGGATATATGCAAAAGAATAAACTGTGCAATTTATCTAATAGGTAGCTGTCTGCACACATGGCACATTATGGTTTCAAAAGCTGCCTAAGGAGCTTGTCTCCTACAGAGAGCTTTGAAGATCTCAACCGTAAAGAGGTTAGTGCAGCGGGTATTTCCTGGTAGCATCGTACTACTTTTCCCAGCACAGATTTGGCCTATGTCAGATGGGATCACATGAAATGTAGATCCCGGAGGATGCTGGAGAGGAAGCAGAAAATGCCACCCACTTTCAAGGTCACAGCTGCAAGGAGATCCCGGCTCATGCTGCTGCACTGATCGCTTACATATGAGATGAACCTTGGAAGAGGAACGAAAATATATGTATATCAGAATATTCCAGGAAGAGCCGTCACCGGACAGCCTTACTGCTGGAGGAGCGACGCTGCAATGAGCCCTTGCATTGACAAGAACCTAATGGCAGCTGCACTGTTATCAAAAAAGAGCTGCACTCTTGGAAGAAAGCTGCACGGGGCTTGAGGTTTTCCAGCTCAAAATAATCTCTAGCAGAGGATGAAATACAGCTGCCTGTCCATGAGTAAGTTCCTACGCTCCAGAGCGAGCGTGTGACTCATTCAACAAAACCCAAGTGCATCAACATCAGCCACGGGGCCGATTTTAAAAGGTTACTCATTATTCACCAGCAAATTAGATTTGTCAACAGATGGAGAGAGCAAAAATTCAGTATTGCCTGATTCTGTGATTCAAACAGCCTCATCTAGGAAAGTGGAATAACGAGCTCTTCTGAGCCAGGTGACAGCTACCGTGACATTAAGACAGAAGAGGGGGAAGAAGACACAGAGCAGAAGAGCCCAGAACTTGCCGGGCACTGGCGGGTGCTGCTGCAGCAGTGGCGTTTGAAACGGCAGCCACCGGAAGGAGCAGGGATCCCAGTACTCCCAGGCTGCTGCATGCCAGCACGGAGCCGGGAAAAGATGCAGGGAGCTTTGCTGGTCCAGTTTTTCTGCGCCGTCAACATTGTGATTAGCGCTTTGGCAATGCAGCTGCATGCGAACGCCCGGTGCCAGGTTAGAGCAGGACGGGACCGCGAGCGGGAGGAATCGCACTTTGTGAGCCGAGAGCCGGGCAGCAGCGCTGCTCCCATGTGCTGGAGAGGTCCGGCGTGGAGAGAACCTGGTCCATGCTCCTGGAAGGTCCTGGCTTGGATGGGCTTCTACATTCTGGACCTTCATGCTATGGACTTCAGTCCGACATTGTTTCGGGTAGTTTTAGTACGGCTTTGTAGCTTAATTTCTTCTGACAGTGAGAAGGAACCCTTAAGGTTTCTGTAAACCAGCATGTTTACAAGCGAGTGCCAAACAGAGAGCCGGGTCCAATGTGGCCTGCGAGCAGCCAGCCCCACCGCTGCAAAATTACACGACGGAGCACAGGACGTGCCACAAGGCATTAATCTCCCAACGCACAATTTTAGCCTTGAAATCTCTGCGTGACAGATACATGAGCAGCTCAGACATGACTGAGGGAAGTTTAACGAAGCAGCAAATTACAGCTCTGCCCAGGATTTTCCACCCGAGATACCACATAGGTATTTCCCAGTACTCACTCATTGGCAGTTGTGGTCACAGCAGCTCCTTTCTGGCGTCTTGTGGTGGCACCACTGCTGTCATGGTGCTGATGGTCATGGGTCCCTGGGCCACATCAGGGCAGTGTCACCAGAAAACAGATGAGCGGTGCCAGCCCAACACAACAAAAGGTATTTGCATGGACCCAGCGAGCTCCGAAGGAGCCCTTTGGTACCTGCTCGGAGGTGTCTTGTGGGAGAGACTGGTCCTGAAGACCATCAGGGCTTCTGAAGACCCGCAGGGTTCCCTGTTTTGACCTTGCCCTGGACAAGGAATGGTTGTTAGCCTGTGAGCTCATGAGTTCACAATCAAATCATGAACATCTGAGACTTCTCTAATGCTTCGCTTTCAGGATCTCCATGTGCTTCCCAAACTCAGGAGAGGACAGATGGCAAGACAGGGGTAAGAAGAGCAGCAGCGAGACACAGCACCTACAGAGACGGAACCAGGGAGGAGAGCCCATCTGAGGCACACCACAGGGGATGCGGTGGCTGGGTTCCCACAGCACATGCCCAGCCACCACCTCAGCTTTGGAAGACAATTCAGCTGTGGCTTAAGGAACATCAGATCCATTCCTGACCTGATCTATTCACAGAAATCCCTCTGCATCCCCAAACACAATTACTTTCCCCAACTTACTGATATTTTAAATAAAAGTACAGATTATTTTGGCTGTCATGGACGGGACGGAGGTTTGCAGTCAGTTACACACTGCACGAGTACTGCAAGGGAGGAAAAGCACCATGGATGGAGAAGCAGCAGAACCACCACATACATCCCTGAAGCGTCCTCTGACTAGGGCACCTCCACTGGGGCATGGCTGAGAGCACTGACTGCCCAAGCAGCCAAGGAAAACCACCACAAGGACTCTTATCACAGTATGCGTGTGGAGTATTTCATTTGGCACTCTTTGGAGCTCTCATAATCTTTTCCTTTATGATTAATATTGAACAAGTCATATTCCTTATGGAGTTTCCTCACTGTGTCTGTTTATATTTTTCTCTACATCATAGTTAATATTTTAAGATCGTCTCTCTCTTTTTTCTCTTTTATTTCACATTCATATGTTTTTCCTCATTTTATAAATTAGGTTTCTTGTTTAGTAGTCATGACAACATCTGACTGTGGTGGTTACACCACAGCCTGGGGCTTTTTTTTTTTTCTTTTCTCCCCCCAGGCCGGCTTAGAAAAAATATCCTTTAAGTAAAGAAAAGCATAAAATGAAAGGGGCAAGTTCGGTACTGACTCCTCCTGCTTTCCCTCCAATGACCCACTTCAACAAGACTTCCCAGCATGGTGGGTGAGGACTCATTTGGCTTTAATCCTGCAAAGTCTTATCCACTTAGTTAACTTCAATGGGAATACTCAGAGCACATCAAGTGAAACACATATGTAAGTCTTTAAAACCTTGAGGCCTATGCCTGAAAGGCAGAAAGCAAAAAGCTGGAGTTGCATTTTCCTTCTGGGCGTTGATCTTTGCACAGCAGCTAAAGGGTTGCGGTGCTACGGGGGCGAGCACAGAGACGTGCCGCTCCCCGGGGTGAGGATGGGGTGACTTCCGTGAGATGCTGTGGTTCAACATTACCTTCTGAACAGGGACCACACGGAGCATCATTGGACCGGCGACCACAGCTCCTGCACGGCCACCTGAAGGCTTTGGCATCTCCCTCTTGCTCCAGACTCTCAACAAAACCCAGCGGCTGGAGGCAGCAGGGCCTGTCTGCTTCCACCTCCGCACTCCGCATTTCAATTAGCAGGACGTGGTGATTAAAGCCTGCCTGTTTATCAGGGCAACCTGGAGATCAGGCAAAGGAATTTCAAAGCAAAGGGGCATCATACAAACAAATGCATTTTTGTGACCTAGGGAATACGCTTTTTAAGTGAACGTTATATTTCAGTCTTTTAGGATGTTGGTAACCAGTAGCTTAGAAGGAATTTAGGCTTTTGAAAAAACAGGAGCATATTTTATTTTAGACTTCTCCCATGAGCACAGTAAATGGTGATGGGTTACGGATCTGTGTTTACCCATGGCAAGAGATAACTAAAATTCCATGGTGTCTTTTACATACTGAACATAAAATACCAATTACATAGACGGCGAGCCACACTGAAAGCAATGCTGAATCAAGAGGAGGCAACAAGGAAGGGAAAAAGCCGGGAATTTAACAAAGGCAGATGAACCTTTAATACGGCAGAACCTCTGGGAGCCCTGAGACACTGAGTCCAGATGTTTGGAGGTCGATGTAACCTGACTCCAAGAAGGAAGAGGATGTATTTCTTAAAATTCCCTGTTGTGCTTTAATTTACTGCAGTCTTGCAGAGGACGCATGTGGTGATCACAGGTGGAGTTTCAGATTGACCATAAACATGAAGTTGGGGGCAAAAGACTCGAGCCATTTCAGGTTTAGCTGCCAAGACAGTTGAGGTACAGATTTCCATGAAAACATCTCCCTCCCCTTCCCCTAAGGTCTAGTAATCGGTAATGGGGGCCAGAGGAAAACCCTCCAGCAGAGATACTGCAGGCACCAACAACCCTTTTTACTGACGGCAGCTGGGACCAGAAGAAGGCAACAGCCTGAACGGAGGCTCTCCAGCTGATGACCACTTCTTTTCTGGGTGGAGAAGGGGAAGGAACGCAGGATGCATGGCAACATTTTGAAGCACCATTTATAATCCGCAGTCACATTTCTTCTAAATAGCCCCAGGAAAATGATCTCTGTACTTCTTTAGGACCCCACTGTCTGCCCCCGAACACTTTGCGGGGAGGAAAGAAAAATATTTGCCCCCTAGTGTCTCTGGCACCATCCCATCTGCCCACTGAATCACAGAGACGGAGCTGATTTGGATGCATTGGGTTTCAGAGTTCACCCTCCCCCAGATCCTGACCCTTTTACCTTGGCTTCGCTCCCTCCGAGGTTTCTGGCCTGCAGTAATGATCAGCGTTTGATTAGGAGAACTGGCAGATTTGCCATTGTTGCTACAGAGGGATTTGCCTGGGGATTAGAACTGGTTTTCAAGGGTTGGCTAAGGAATAAATGACATTATTGATGCAATAAAAGCAATCCCTGTCCCTTTCCCATTCTCCACTCCTGCCATACTAATTCCCAACCTCGATCCAAAAAAACTATGCAGTGTCATTTGTTTTTCCAGATGAAATTTTTAAATTTATGTTGACTATGCTCTGAGTTTTCTACTGCCCCTGAATTTCTGCATCTCTCCACAGCACCCAGCAGCAGGAGCTGGCAGCTGCTCTAAAGTAGACCATGATGCGATGGTTGAGTGATGGATCAGAAATTATTGTCCTTCCTTCTCTCCCAACCTGTTTCATGCTATAGGAATGCAGAGTTCACCACATCCCTCTTTCCCTAACCTCTTACTTTGCCCAGGAAGAACGACCTGAGCTTTCATAATTTAACCTCTCCCAAAATCCACCGTCTCCTCAAGGAAGGAGGATGCACCTGAAGGAGATGGAGAGGAAACTCTCACCTTGAGTCCCAACCTGCCTCAGGACTCCTGGCACAGGGCAGCACAGACCTAAGCATCCAGGAAAGTATTAGCAAAAGACATTGGAAACTGGGCAAAAATGGCGTGTGCAGAGGAATTGGTTAAGGTAAGGATGCAAACAAATTAATCAATCTCTTTTTACCAGGAAAAAGATAAGCTTCACAAAGAAACAACCAGTACAGTTATTAGAGTGATCTGTGCCTCCCAGGCACCACCTAACACTTCAGGCATTGGAAAACCCAGGCAGATGAGAACAACTGCTTCTGCACCCCAGGAGGACGCAGAGGTGAGCATCTGAGTACACGGGCGAGGGGTCACTTCCATTCCTGCGGCTTATAACTTGAAATGGGAACAGACGAACAGGAATTTCATTGCTACGAAACACCGGAGGGGAACAATTTGCAAAGACCGTTTGGCATGGGAAGTTTTGGTCCTCATTTCATCTGCTCGTTTTCATGGCTTCACTGGTTACAAAGGCTACGGCTTGCTACTGCTGCTGGAGGAGCACAGCAGGCTCGGGCGCTCCTCTGACTCTCAGAGCAGACCTGGGGCTTTCACACCTTCAAAGGGGAAAAAGAAGGTTCTGCTACGTACTGCGGAAAAAGCTTAACGGAGCACACGCAGCTGTGAATGCACCTTCAAGCCCACCTCGAGCTAACGGTGCCGAGTTGACCAGGACAACTACAGTTTGGGCTACTGGCACAAACTCAACGCAGAGCGTTATCCAAACACTACAGAAACCAGCCAAGATGACACAGGGGAACTCCAGAAGCGAGAGGGGCAGCCAGGTGGCAACCTGCCATCGCAAGGAGAAGGGCTCCTCCGAAATTCCTGACCCTCTCCTCCTCTCTGCTTGCTTGCTCCCTTGCAAGGTGCAAGAAATAATCCACGTGCCCCACCAACCCTGACTGCCATGCCACACAGGCCACAATCTGGTACTAAACATGCCCAAACTGCTCTAAGGATTTACTGCTTATTTTGTGACCTTTTCTGCTAGACTTTCTCCGCGCTCCCATTGTATTTGTGCAACTGGGAGAGACCTGTGCTATGCACATGTAGATGTTTCCTCTAACACCAGCATGAGTTCAGTAATTATATACTTCATAGAAGGGAACCAGCTTTTCAAGCTTTTAGAGGGTTCAGATCCTTGGATCTTTATTAGCTGAATGAATCAGCTGCATGGCTACCAGAAAGCCTCTGGGATCTTCTCTTTCATGTCTCCTCTCATCAGCACAAGCCACGAGAAGTGCCGATGTGATGAGTAGGGAACATTGTTTTAGGCACTTGCTTTCTCAGTCTTTGCAAAACTGGCACTGATCTCGGGTTTCTCAGTGCTTGCAAGTTTTTCTTGTTAAAGTAGGGTGTAAATTTAAAGTGCCGTATCTCTTCCTGAATAGCTTCACGTGCGGACACCAAGCCCAAACCAAACCTATGTTGTTCCTGTTTAGCTTAACCCATCTTCAAAGTGAGTTGCATATGTGTGAAACGAGCAGTTAATTAAGAACGCTTCCCCTGGACAGACAAACTGGCAGTGTGCTCCTGGGACAGATGAAATGAAAAGGCGAGAGTCTCCTGGAGGAAAACAAGAGAGGTGAGATGTCGTGCTACAAACGCTGGCCTGGAACAAGGTATTTTGGGGCTCGAGGCTCAGCTGAGCTCAGCCACCGAATCAGTTTACGGCAGCAAGAAAAATCCATTACCCTCTGCAAAATGCCAACATTACCCCAAGGGAAGGAAAGGTGAGACTTGGGGTTTGCAAACAATTCCTCGGATGAGGATGACCACCGACCGTCGTGCAGCGTCTCCGTCCCACGCGTGGGTGGGCACGCAGCCCAGGAAGAGCCGGGCACCACTGCCTGTGTCCAAGTGCAACATCACTCATCTCGGCCAGCGCAACAAACAAACCGCAGCTGCTCGAAGAGTATCTTGCATTAATCGGCAATTTCTCTGAGTCACCGGCTCCAAGAAACCCCAGTTTTTATAGGAAGATGAAAGAAATGAGTGACACAGGTTTCCTGCAATTTCTAGCTGTTGCATCACCAAAGAGATAATGTCTTTGGTGGTGCCTGGGGGAATCAGATAATACAGCTGTGTAAACTGCGTGTGGGCTAAAGTATCTCAGGGCCGCATCCTCATCCCAACACTTCCAAATCAAAATAAAACCTCTCTGGAGGCAGCATCGTTACAGAGAAACATTAAACCCAGCAACCTGGCCCAGAACAAGCAAATGAGTTATTTTCATCAAAGCAGGACACTACAAAATCCATCTTCACCTCTATCCCTAAGCAGCCTGGACACTGAGTTCCACAGCTTTGTCTTTACCCTGAAAATACATGGGATTCATTTTAATAGCTTTAGTTAAAGCTATCCAATCTTTGGCAAAGGGATAGCGGTAAAACTTGCACCTCTGATCTGTGGGTAGTTTTACGGATGTACATTCAGCTGACACAAGGTGTGCTTAAATCCAACTATCCACATGCATAAAAGATGCACTATTAACTTAGCAGAAAATCACTTACTGAAATATGCAAATTAATGAAAAAACCTGAGTTGACCACCTGGGAGGACAGCAGGTACAATCTGGGCACACAGTCTGAATGAATTCGGAGTTACCCTGATGGCACCAAATGATGGTCTAGCCCATGAGTTGGTTTCTGTAGCTCAGGTCTTCGCCCATCAGGTCCCAGCACAGCCGACGTGTGCCCGGCAGCGATGCAGACAGCCTGCACTGGCCTTCATCCCCAGCACAACCCTCCTGGCGGGCGCAGCCGCCAAGGAAGACTCCTGCCGGCGAGGAAGATGTGTAGTGCTCCACCTCTGCAGGGAAATTTGGACAAAGCTAAAGGCAGAGTCAACAGAGTCAGATTTTCAACACGCTCCGGGTACGGTTTGTTCAGAGGAGCTCTGACCCACTGGGCTCCCTGGCTTTGCTCACTTGAACCCATAAACCCAAGGTAGGAGCATAATTTAAACTGCTCCGACAGCCAGCGATACCAGAGGAAAGACTAAAGAGCAGTAAGGGTAGGAACCCCTCATTTCAGCCAGGAGAGCTCGCTGTAACCGTTAACTGCAGCAAAATCCTCCCCTCACCCCCAAGAACACAGCACCGAAGGCAACAGCCCACTCCCAGCCCCTTCCACTCCTCGAATGGGCACGTTCTGTCTTCACACGTCTATATCTGACACTATTAAATGATTCTCTTCATAATACATGTATTATAAATTCCCTTTAAAAAAAGTTCATAATCTGCCATCTGTTTCCAGTTAGGCTGTTCTGATTTCTTCTTTTTTGAAATGAAATATAAAACATTATTTAAAGGTCCTGTAATCTAGATGGTGGGAGGAAAGAAACCAAAATCCAAATACCACCACCACCACCGTCACCCTGCCGAAAAGCAAAGACTTGGTGAGAGCCAAAGGCTGCGAAGATGCAACGTGACCAGTTCAGATCAGGAATAAGGTACAGAAAACGTGATTAAACTTGTAAGAACTTTACCATCACTTTGAGCCAATACACTGAAACTGGATCAATCTACAGCTTAAAGACATTTGACACGTATTACTGGGCGAGTCCTTTGGCTCGGGGAACATTAATGGATCGTAATGGTTTTAGTTAGGTTTAGTAGCTATACCTAAACATAAATAAATAATCATCACTGGAAATATGGTAACAGTGCATGTTCAAGATCATGTCATTGACTTCAGTAACATCTCTGGTTTATAGCTGGTCTGGCTCTTATTAGACATAATGTTTTATGCATACACTTACCATACATGCAATCACATGTGCAACACATACTTTATCTCCCATCCTTGTTTGGACCCAAATGCTGCAGCATAGCACCGAGCGAATCACATCTGGGAAGTGCAGATGTTTTGAAGCTATTGCAGCCTCGCCAACTCATATCATTTCACTGACAACATCGTTGTAATTGATTTTTCTCTTCAAGCCCAAGCACCTGGAAAGTCTGCTAGAGGACTGTAGACACAAAGGTTCTGGATCGCAGAGAAATCTTGAAAATCAAATGCAAAATTAAAAGGAGGGGAAAAAAAAAAAACAATTACCCAACCCTGCTCCACAGCCCTAGGAGCCTAAGCTCCACAACCTCTTCCCTTGGCAAAGGAAGGACCACATGTGGTGGATGTCAGCCATGTCATTTAATACGGCTCTGGAAGGTGTTCATGTAGTGTGAAGAGGAGAGCAGTGTAAAGCCTACACGGAGCAGCACAGAAAATGACACCTGAGAGTACCCTGGAAGGCTGTAATGCAGAAGAAACACCAAGGCAGCCAGAATTGGTTGCATTTTCATGATACTTAAGCAAATCTTGCAATTTGGCGATCTAACTTGTGATCTTTGAACGTCAGTGCTTAGCAATATGCCCAATGACATAGGGCCACTGGAGCCTGCCTGGTCCCTGGGTCTCCTCGGCTTGGCCATGGGGTTTACTGTGGCACAGAGATGATGCCGGTGGCACTGGGCCGGGCCACCGCTGCTGGGACAATCTGACACATGTGGCACCTTCCACCACCAACCTGAAACTCAGCTGGGACTCATCCCTCTGGCATGGCGGCATGCTCCCTCCCCTCCCTGCTACCATATCCTTTCGCCACATGAGCAAATATATGCTGCTCTGAAACTAAACCGGTGCTCTTGGATGGCCAAACTCTTCCTGGCCCCAAAACCAAGAGCCCCAGTCAACAGGGAAAATTAACATGGGCCTTCCTGCTGCGTTTTTACAGCCATGGCAGCGCTCTGCATCCTGGGGGCCTCCCGTGTAAATCTGATTTCATAGCTGGGCGTAAAATCTCGCTCTCAGGTTTAATAAGCAAAACCACTATCAGTAGCAAAGGTGAGACAGCAGGCATCCCGGCCCGGGACATCTTAACAAGATGCTTCCAAGACACACTGAACCCTCCTCCATGGAAAACCAGCATGTTTCAAGTCGGATAACCAAACACAGCGGCACCAAAAATCAAAGACCGACAGCGTCCCGAATAACCACGTTCTATTTTCAATTTAAAAAAAAACCCAACAACCCGCAAACCCAAGGCTGTGGGATCCCTCCAAAGTTTCTCTCCGCGTGCCAGCAGGATGACTGATGGTAAATCACACCAGCTCCAGGGCTCCGTCGCAGACTGCTGCCAGGCGGCTCCGCCTGTTGGAGTCACTGACGGTCCCCTTTCCAATTAATCAAGTTCCCATACTGATTAACAGCATGATTCATGTCTCTCGTTAGGCGCATTCTGTAACAAACAAGGCTGTATTTCAAGGCCCCTGGCTTAATGGTTAAAATAAATACCTTCCAAATTTCTATTTTCAAGTAGCTGAACCTTTTCCACCTTTACAACTAATTCAGACTTCCTTCAAATTATTTTTCTAAGTAATATAACAATTTGTTTTTCATTAGAGCTTGTCAAAGCCGGACTTTGGTTTATTTTGAGAGAAACCAGCACTCTCCAGAAACTGTTTAGTACAATTTGAATGACGCCCAAAGGGGTTATTGCAGCCACAATCAAAATAGAGTTTACAGCACTGGCTAGGGGTGACACTTTATTTAATGATTTAAAAAAAAAAAAAAAAAAAAAGAAGAGAAAAAAACCCCCAGCCCCCTGAATCAGAAGCTAATTAAATGCACTCCTATGGCTAACAGTAAGTGTTTCTAAGTCACTCTGACTACTGCAGAATGCAAGAACTTAACTTGTTGCTAACTAATACCAGACACCATTATACGAGCAGTGTTATTTACTGATTTGGGGTGGTATGTGCTGGTATTCTCGTGTCTGGCACAGCAGCCTTGCCTCGCAACAGATATTATCAAGCTGGATGTGAAATCAAATATAGGAGTGATTAAATAGTTTGGGTTCTGCCCGCTTGAGTTGGAATCTTTTTTTTTTTTTTTTTTTTGGGTATAGCTCAGTATTTAATTTAAGGTGGCTTAAATGTAACAGAAAATCTGCCCTGTAACTCCTTTGATTTCACATTCCTTTTGTTTTGCTGTTGAGAAAAGCCGAGCTGGAGCCGCGCCAGGGCTGAGCGCGGGAGGCTGGAGAACGAGCGAGGGGCAGGAGGACCCCGGCCGCCCCTCGCCCATGGGACCGGGATGGGTGCGCAGGGCTGGCCCGAGCGACCCGGAGGCTGCAGCGATGATGATTAATCTCCATAATCCCAGTCCAGTGTTTCAAGGTTCCCAAACAACCTTTTAAAACACTCTCCCTGTATCCTCTGTCTCAGACCCCAGTCCAAAGCAGATTTTTAAACAACTGAGCTGCAAAACTATTTTCCATCAGACCATTCCCCCCCTAACAGCAAACTCATGTTCTGCTGTTAATTTTCCTGGGACGTTCTCCGTTTGTTTTTTTTTTTTTTTCTAAACCACAACAAAATCAACAAAATTTGGACTTTTGTGAAGGCTGAATTTCCTCTTTGTTTCCGCAGGGGAAAGGCTGCGCTGCCGCCCAGCCCCACCAGCAAACACCCACTCGCTCGCCGCCTCCCAGGGATGCTGCTGCCAGGGATGCTGCTCCGGGGGGACCACTCTCCCTGTATCCAACCTTGTGGGGCATCTGCAAGTGAAATCAGAGGCTGGCCTGGGGATATCACCTGGAGGAATATCACCTGCAGCCTCTTCCCTTAAGGGTACTCACGGTGCCGATCCCTACAACAGTAGTGCAGAACAGATGCCCAAATTTTCTGGCTGCTGCCTCCCAGCAGCCCTGGGGCGGCTCCTATGGCGAATCAGGCAGCGGCTTTATTCTCATGCACAACGTGTTCATAACGTAACGACACTGCTCTGCATCAATAAAGAAAACCAGCTACTGGAGCAGTGCAAATGTCCTATAGGTCCAGGACTAAAGCATAAACGAAAAGCCTGATTCCTCTGCCACAAGCCTGGGACTTGTGCAACCCCGATAATCCTCCTGGAGACACATCTGATTTACACCAGTGTAAGAAAAAGAACAAAATCAAACTCATATCTGACAAGTGAAAACAAACACTGGATTCAGACACTTTCTGCGGGGAAAGGGGGAGCTGTTTAATTTTTGTTCCTTCTCTCCGGGCTGCTGCTGTGACCTCTGCTACCTCTTAAGTCAGCAACACAATACGTTGCAGCTGTGGCACTGCAACAGCATGATTCAATTTGCATGTGTGTGGCTGGAAGGGCAGTTCATCCCTCCAACATCTTGCGGCATGGCAGAGGCAGCAGCGGTGGAAGCGGGGGGCTTGGTCCTCCCATCCCAAAAGAGAGGCGGGGGGGGGCAAAACCCCGGCTTCGCCTCCCATGCACAGCTTTGGAGAGGAGATGGGAAAAGGATCAACTAGAGGAAAATGTCCATTTCCATCACCATTTTTAGGAGGCTGGGGTTTGTCCAAGCCAAGGAAAAAAAAAAAGGGCAGAAAATATTCATCTATTCAACAACTGTTTTCTGCTTAAAAAAAAAAAAAGAGGAAAATGACTTTGCTGCCCACTCTCCTACGTGCTCCCGGCTCCCAAGAGCGCAGGGGCTGCGTGTCTCCGGTGCGGTGCCCGCCTGGGCAAAGGTAGCGCTCAGAGCTTGTTTTCCGAGGGGAAAAGAGCCAGAGGTTTCTGTTGCAGGAGGTTCCTGCCACGGTCCCCCCACCCCGGGGGCTCCCTCTCAGCGGGTCCTCCCCCCTGGCCCTCCACCAGCTCGTAAAGCTGCCGCGTTCCCGCGCAGCTCCTTGGCCGGACCCCGAGAGCCGTCTTGGGAGCTTTTCTTTGTCAGTGCTCTGAGTTTGAGGGGCTTTTGGCTGCGGAGGTTTTATCTTTGCCTTCCGCAAGGCTGGAATTCAGCTTCGCTCTTGGCATTGTCATTCCTCCGCTTTATATACAGCTCCTGCTGAAAAACATCCTGGGACAGCTCGAATTTTAAAGCCCACTGCCAAACCTCCGCGGGAGGAGGACCGGTGGCAGTGAAGAACTGGCAACGCCAAGGCTTCGCCGCTCCGGCTCCTCCGGGGAACTTCTGTCCTGACGCGGGATGCTGGGGACTGAGCTCATCGCGGCACGATCGGCCCCCCCTTCCGGGAGCTCCCCAGCCACGAGGCTGCGCAGAGGACGCTCCACGCAGGAGGACGTGCTGGGATTTTTCAGGGGCCACGGGAAGGAGTCAGGCTCCCCAGATTCATACAAATCCAAAGGGATTTGAAGGCCTAAAACTCTCCCCGCATCCTGAAAATCTCAAACCGTGCCTATATGACTACGACCCAGAACAGCGCCGTGGAAGCAAAGGAATGACCTTGACTTTCCAACAGTGCTAGCTTCATGCTTTCCATTTACTTCTTATTTATTTATGGATTTTGCCTTTGTGATACTGAAGCTCCTTCCCATCTGGCACGGCCAAAACCACCCCCTGGCTGTAAGAAACCTCAGCCCCCTCCCGCCCGGTCCCTGCAGCCTCCTTGCCACGCTCCCTAACCCAGCGCTACCTGCCAGCTCGTACGGGCAAGGTGGCTTTTTCCTGGCTTTTTGGCTTTCCTCTCGCTTCCCCTCATCAACTCGTTTGCCAAGCAGTGTGATTTTACTGCCTGGCTCCAGGAGCCAAGAAATACGTTTGCTGGTGTAAGCTGTGCATTAGACGTCGTCAAAAACATGCAGCTTCAGGGTTTTAGGAGCCAGCTCCAGAGAACAGCGAAACACCCACAGAGCAGCAAGGCCGCGGGTTTGCACCCTCTCCGGTTTCACTCATGGATGCTGGTACTCGGCCCTCTCTGGCCGTGGGTGGTTGAGCGCGGGGGTGGACCTACGGACGTGCAAAGGTGACCCCTCTGTGCACGGGGGATGGAAACGTCAGCGGGGAGAGAGGGGAGACGACGCAACGCTCTCGTAGGTGGTGTGGTGGGAAGAGGTCCTATGCCACTGGCCGGCAGGCAGGGGAAAGGACTTGCCTTCCCCACGCAGCACTTTCATCCTCCCTCCCCCTTAAAACCACGAGCTCCTTCAGGCACGGACAGGCTCTGGCTTGATGCTTCTAAGGAACCAAGAATAACAGGGTCCAGACCTCAGCTGTGGTCTCCAAGACCCTCCAAGACCTCTTCTTCCACCTCCAGATACTAACAGCCACATTTTGGACTTGATTTCTCCTGAACTTTGGGGTGCTTCAGACCTACACGTACATTTTTGAGGCTCAGACCCCAACACTACTACAAAATCAACCAACTGGTACCATCAGATTCAAAATGCAAGTATCGTTCATCAAAGTGATTTGTAAAACATGGGCCACTGCGACCACCTGCAGCTGGATTTCCATCCCGTTAAGTGAACATCACATTCAATAGCCACCACCAAGAGACATTCAGTGAAAACAACCCTGTCTTTACAAACTAGAAAAGGTCTCCCAAACCCCAACCCCAGTGCTGCAAGTTTAAACCTAATGAGGCGATGTTCATGTCCCTGCTCCAGACACGAACATCTTGGCAAACACGGTCCTGCCTCTACAAAGCAGCTACAGAATGTCCCTATATTCCCCAGGAAGGATGACAGTAAGTGGTAGCAAAAAGCTTTCAGTATTTAGTGAACTCTCAAAAACCCTAAGGACTCTCAGTTATATATGAGCAAAGGGCAAACTCCACCTCAGGCTTATTTGGAAGTTCCCGTGGCTCAGACTGGCCGTTTCTCGCCAGCCTGTTTTACAGGGCTGCAGCACAGAGCTGAGCAGGGAAGGAGCCGAGTTACAAGTCTCTCCTCCAGCTTTATTCCTGGCAGAGACGATTTGCAGCAGTGCTGCTCGGCACGTCAAGTCTGGCACCTGCTTACAGTAAATCCCTAACAAAGCTGAAAAGTTACACGTTCATTTACTTCAATTTCTGTTTTAGATTTGGATTTCTACGTACCGTAAATACTAGAATGACTGTTTTTTTGAAACAATGCTGCATGTTTACCTCGGATATCCTCTATAATTGGCTTCCTTTCATCTAAGATTTCTTTCTAAATGCAAAAGGATGCTCTCAGCACAGACAGTCTAAAGCAGAGGCTTTGCCACCATCACCTGCTCATGCTTTCACGCCGGCTGAGATCTTTCCAGTAGGCTCCCTTGCAGGTGGGATGGATTGATGCAATAGTTTGGATCTCGGAAACCCAAGGGGTTTGAATCCCAGCAGACGCTGAAGGAAGAAAAAAGCCTCATGGGGTGATGTCAAGCTGTGCAGGCAGGAGTGTGGGAATCTTCGCTTTTGGGACATGTGTGATGGGAGAAAGTAAGGTGGGCACAGTCAAACTGTTTAGTCCCGCTGGGCACAAACCTGCCTGTTGGCTGCATGAGCTGTACGGCTGAGAGAGGCTCCTCAGCCTTGGAGGTGCCATCTCCCACAGCTTCCCCTCCACGGCCATCTCTTCAGTGCAAACAGCTTCCTCAGGATCGGGGTTTCACACAGCAGTTAATGACAAGGTCAGCACAGCCCATTCAAACTCTCTCGGGAGCAGGGAGTCACCGGTGCGAAGGACACGCACCCGCTCTCACTGTCCCTGGCGTGGATGAGACGGGCATGGGACCGCATGCCACACCACGGGGACAGTCCCCAGCCCCGAGCCCCTGGCCGGGACTGCGAGCAGCTGCGCTGGTGGCTGGGAAGCTCTTCCGCAGCCTGCCCGGGGGACAAGCGGCTGACGGGGCCTGGCTGTAAAACCTTGGATGACATTTTCTCTCTGCTCACCTTTGATCCTGGCAAACGTGCTCTGGGCGCCGCAATCTGATTGAGAATCTCTCTGTGCGCAGATGTCCTGCAAAAGCTACACCCGCAGCTGTAAATCACAAAGCCCTCCCCAATCTGGCGGTTAGCGACAATGCAGAATGATTTTTCTAATGGGAACTGGCCAGCATTCAACCCACTCCTTGATTATTTTATTTTTTTTAAGCAGAGACTATTTATATCGAGAGACTTGCAGTAAGTAAGACTCTCTGATTTATTCAAGATCAAAAAGCAGGCAAAGGGGGAGATTTCTGGAAGCTCAAGCTACGGGGACTCCTATTGGAGCGGGCAGACCCCAAACCGAGATCATCAATGCACACAAAGCACCAAAACCGTGGGGCGTCCCGGCTCCTCAGGCTCCCCCCTTCAGGTCTTGTGAGGACACGGGTGGGTGGGCGAACACGGGAAGGGGACGGTGCAGAGACGCGCCTACGCAGTGCGTGTTTCAGTCGTCATCACCCAAATCTCCTGCACAGTAGGTGGCCCAGGATGGTCCGGCACACCGGGACCAGCCCAGTCTGCCTACAGCATGCCCGGCACAACCCCATGGGAATCCGGTGGGGGACAGACATCCACCCTCCTGGCACGCTCTCCGCTCCGAAGAGCCGGCGGGCTGCCGAGCCCCTCCTCTCTGATGTTTCCAAACTCCCTAAGCCTTTTTCCTTACAAACGTGAACTAGGCAAGAAAAGTAAGTTCACGCTTGGAAAAAAAGGACTTTTTTCTTTAAAGCACAACTTTTTTCAGGTTCCTGACAAAGCAATATTCTCCAGGCCAGTTGGAATCTGGAAAAATACACTCACTCAACCTAGCCACCATGACTCCAATAACAATTATAAAATGTCCAATAAAACTTGCATGTAATGTCAATTCAAATCTTGAAAAGCAGAATTAAGTGGTATATCAACATTAAACTTTATTGCTTCCTTTGCAGAGCAGAAGTATTGTCAATAAAAGTCATTCTGAATGAAGAAAAGGGTAGTAAATATTAAATAAACAGGTTTTTGTTGAAATGCTATAAATGCACCAGAGCTGCATTTTACACTGAGACCCTTTTTTCCTTTGCAGACTCCCCTCATGATAGAAATAAGTCAGTAATTGCAAACTATCAATAAAGCGCCAATTAAAGGGTGGTTAGATGCATGCATTTACAATATGTCATTATGAGCCTTTATTGTATGTAGTTGGCTTTTTCAGATCCCACTGGCTCCGTCTGAAGTCCCCCAGCACACAAACAGTCGTGCTGCTCGTTAGGGGCCCTTGGAGGAGCCATGAGGGCGCTGGAGGCGTGTGCCAGCCAGAGAGCCCTGCCGGGGGCTCGGGGTGCATCCCCCGTGTGCCCCATCCCGGCCCCTGCCCGGGAGCATGACAAGGACGGAGAAACCCAGAGCTGAGAAGGGGGATGAGAAAAGAGGGTTCGGTCAGGCTTTTTGGGCATGGAAGTTTCTTCTGGCAGAGATGTGAAGACAAAGCATCACCATCTCAGTCTATTACACTATTATTCTTCTGCCAACGCAGAAGCGAGCAGAGCACGACAGCTCTGTCCCGAGACATGGCAGCTGCGTCTGAAATTTGGCAACGGGGTTTGTTTTCTGACAGGCCACTCACCGTGGTGTGTTCTGCTCCTTTCTAGGTCCACTCACCTTAGACAGCCATCGCTATCCTCCCTACACTTCCTTACACACAAATGTATTTCTACGTGCAATTCCTGCTTGCTAATCTGATCTCTGCCATGTCTCAACACCCGCCTGCTTCTGCAACGAGCAGCCGATGAAGACGGGACATTTTGCTTTGTCCACGAGACAAAAGAGCAGGTTTTTTTAGGGTTGGCCTGAATATAATCCTCCCAGTGACACTGAAAACCTCAGGTGCGATGCCCGTCACAAACATAGCTGGCATCTCGCGGAGCAATGCCCTGAGACCTCTTTGGGTCCAGATCTCTTCTGCCCCACTGCCAGGAGCTTCAGCCTGAGAAGATCCATCCTAACAAACCTGATGCCAAAAGGTGTGCCGAGCCAGCAGAGGTACAAGCGGTACGTTCGGTGGCACCCAGACACAACGGGATGCCTTTTGGAAGCAGGAGAAGGAGTGGGCATCTCTGTGAGGGCACAAATCCCACAGCTTTTATGTCAGCCCTTTAAAATCTGATCAGCATTTCTGTGGTTTACCAGTAGAGTTTATACACCGTTTTCCAGTTTAACCATCACACGTATTTACAGGAAGCAGTAACAGCTACTGAGTATGAATTTCATGATGCTGAAATGATATTGAATGAACACCGCAGTCAGCAAGGGCTCAAAGCTGCGCTTCTGCGAGTCGAGAGTGGCTGTGGGGTTTAATGAGCTGTTTGAATTATGCCGGGGCAGAGACAAGAGAAAGATGCGGTCTAGGAAAGTATATATGCAGGAGCTTCTGTGCTCTGACTTTTGCACAGGTTTATTTATTCATGTACAAAAAAACCCCCAAACCAAAATCAATTGGAATATGAAAGCCATTAATTTTTGAAGAAATTATTTCCACTATGAACCTAGGCTCAGTAAATCTGGGGGTTGTGAAAACCAGCTCAGACATTTTCAGAGATAAAGAACAGCCCTTGAATGTTAAATATATATATATAAAAATCATCCTCCAAAGGGTGAAAGATGTCTATAAAAATTATCTTTTGGAGTTAATTTGCACTAGTCCTGGGCTGACATTGCTCTGCCATCCATATGAATGGAAACCAAACCGGCAGCAAGGGAAACAAACCTCCAGCAACGCACTAAGAGCAGCCACGCCAGCGCGAACCACCCGAGAGCCAACAGTTAATAGCTGTGAATCATCTTGATTCACTTGAGCCTGAACTCTTGACCTGCTGATTGAGTCAGTTCCTCTGGATGCTGCTCCTGCTCGGAGAAGATGGGCTCCAGCGAACCACACGGCTGCCACTCCCGGCATGCGTGCCCATATCCTTGCTGCAGGAGCTGGCGTGAGGAACGCGTGTCTGCATCTTGGTGACTGAGGTCCCAGCCCTCCCTACAGCCGCCAGTGCAGGCAGCAGGAGAGGTTTTACACCCTTTGAACACCCCCTGCTCCGTCCTGAGCGAAGACGTGACCCTTAGGAAGCAAACCCAGGAGCATCTCACCTGGAAGAGGATCTGCAAGAGGCCGTGTGCGATGCACATCCGTCGTCCCAGGAAGAGAAAGAACGGCACCACCAGCTCGATGAAGTGACTCACCAGGGTCTCAAACTGATGAAACCACCACGGCGAGCGATGCATGAAGTAGGCGATGGGGTTGGGCACTGGCTGCGTCTGAAAGACAGAAGAAAAAAAGAATCAATCCCCCTCCAAGGCTCATCATCGAGGGCAGCTACAGAGCTCTTGGCCTTTTTCCTTATTTCGTTCCCCACGTTTGCTCACAGGAGAACCGTCCTTTGCCTCTGGGCACTCATTTCTTTTTAAAGAAAATTATTTCATTCAATTTTTTTCATGCCAACCCAAGGAACCTTTCAACCAACGCATCTTTTAAAAAACAAGAGTTTTAATTTTCTCTTTTTTCATCATAACCAAAACTCACTCATCTTAAATTAAACCCCCTGTTATTTAATACCAAAATGTTACGCACAGCTCGACACCGACGGATGTTTAATTGCTCTGCGTGAGCGCTGAAGATCATCAGAGCAACTAAGCAGATACAGAAACTGAGAAAAAGATTTTCTCAGGGTCACACAGTAGGTCAAACAGAGCCAGGAATGGAAACCAGATTTCAAAACCTAGGAGCTATTCTTTCAAAATGTTTAAATTTGAAATAAATGTGGTGGTAGAGTTGCTTTCCAAAATTGTAATTTGGGAGGGGAAAGTGTAATTCCTCTAAACATGCTATATTGGTTTAAGGTATTTACACACTGGCCTTGTGACAATATTATTCTTCTATCAGCCCGAAATTTTTGCCACTGGGACATCTTCCATCCAGTACAAAAAGCTGCAAATTTTACAAAGGAAACAAAACCAAATCCTGATATGTTAATAACTGCCACCCTTAGAAATGCTGTAATTTTACCAAAAAGAAACAAGTTAATTTATCTTAGCGTATCTGACAAGCTCAAATTCATTGGTATTGTTTTAAAATTGCAACAAAAAAAAAAAAAAAAAAAAAAAGAGCGGATGAAGACGAAAAATTTTAATTGAAGGAGACACAACACATCTTTAAATTATTTGTAGTTAAATCAAAAATACAAACAAAACCAGGGAAAATACTGTACTATGCATGGCAACTGAGCGTACTTCCACTGCCAAATCCCACAACTATTGTAATTCCTTATTAGCAAAGCTGGGATTAATAAAGTTGTTGCTTTATATGGGTTTGAGGCTGCTGTAACCCCTTAGGACAGGAGACCGCATCCTTCCTTCCTCGGACATCGGTGCCGGATGGAGCGGTGTCGGGGTCAAGGAGCTCTGCCAAGTCCACTCCGGCACGGGGCGGGAGGTCAGGGCTCCCCCCTCCCGGGGCAGCGGCAGCAGCCCCGGGTGCCACCGTGGGTCCTTCTCCTCCGCACGGGACCTGTTTCGAGTTAATCTGCTTGTTGGATTGCTCTTGAGCATTCCCAGAACGTCAGGGAGGCTCACAAAGAGATTTTTTTTTTACCTTGACCCCAAAATGCTGAGAAATGCTTTTATCCTTCCAAAAAGGCAGGTTGCTTTCTTGGCTTCTTCTATTTTTTTTTTTTTTAAAGTGTGTTAACCAAAACCGACCTAGGTGAGGTATCAGCCCTAGGGATTGTACCATTTAGCCCAAGATGAGTCGGTTTCCAGCATGTAACTGCCTGATTCTAGCATGCCAGAGCTGCGGAAAGGCGGCACTCACGCTTCCCCCCTCTTGGGATGCAGCCACTGCCGGTTTCCCCACGGGCAGCATGCCGCGGAGCCGCGCCTGGACCCGCTCCCTTTGAGCACTTACAGCCGGGGACCACGGAGAACAGGCAGCATCACACATGTAATTACATACCTACTTACAGATGTAATTAAATCTCAATGTGATGGCACTGAGCAGTTACACCTTTGACGGCGGCTTTGCAGGGCTGGGCTGACACTGTTTAATTTTAAAGCAAAGACCGTCCTCAGCTATCGAACGTGCCACTCGGTTCCCCCATCCCCTTCCCCTCCACCACAGGCTCACGCCGATGCCCTCATCTATCAAGACCAATCCCACTTGTTGCTTTGGGCTGGAACTCAAGATCTTGTCCCCCCAGATATCCACACACCCCCCCCTTAAACTGGGCTTAAGGGCAGAAAGATAAATCCTAATCCAGTCCCACTGCAGTGGGACAAGAAGCAGAAGAAAGTTCTCGGTTTGGGCTCATGTAGCAGCCACGTACGAGCTCGCGTGGGAACAGCCCAGGCTGACAAAGCCGGGTTTGCTGAGGTTTATGTTTTTTAGCAGCAGCCTAATTCTTCTCCTGAAGTAGAAATGGGGAAAAAGGAGAAGCGAAGCACAGAAGTCTGGTTTGGGTTAATAATTGACTCCCAGGTGCCATAGCATTGCCATCCTTCACCTTATCGGCACGGACGCTATCACGGTGTTGGTGGGGACAATGCTGTGCGACAGGCAAGATAACCCAAATGACAAGCAAGACTGAAAGTCTGAAACAGCAGCAGACACACCACAAATGACACGCGGTTCCTCGGCATTTGTTTTGACAGAGGGAAAGAAACGCATTTGATACGAGCAGCGCTGGCGATGGACCCTCTGGGGACACAATCAGTCAGGGACCCTTCCTCCCCACCGCCGCGGCCCCTTCCCCGGCGTGTAAACCTCGACGCCGTAAAACAAAACTCAGCGATAGAGAAGTGATTCGCATGTTATCAGAAATCCGTTACAAGGCTGCTGGGGAAGGAGAGCGCTCTGTGCGCGTGTGTGTGTTCCTCCCAACGCCTTCCAGATGCTGCGAGCACGGGTGCAGCGCGGCACAGGTTTCCCGGGGAGAAAGCCGTGTTTGCTCGGGAAGGGGCGGTGAGGCAAGAGCAAAGACCCAGAGCAACGTGTGAATCACTGCGGCGCTGAACGCAGGCACCTGTGACGCTGGAAATCTTTCTGGTCCCTTTTTGCACCCGAGATGACCGCTGCCCAGGGGTGCTGGGGACACCCAGTGCCCCGGCCAGTGGGTCCCACTGCACAGCACCCAGCTGGGGCTGGGAGAGAGCACCCGGGACACATCGTTGGGGCTAGAGAGGAAAGTTGCCCAACACAGGCATGCCTAGTGCTTTCCCAGTGTAATCGTATCCTACGGAAACATCGCGGTGGTGTCGGAGGCGGCGGTGTCAGAGCCCGGGAGGGAGGGAAAAGCATTCCAGCAGCACTTCACCCAGCTTGTTTCGCTGGGGATTTTGAGCTTTACGCTTTGCTTCGTGGCTGCTTTGCGAGGAGAAGCATCCTAGGAAGCAGCCAGGAGCTCCCCCACTTCAGGAACGGTGAACTCCCGACACACGCAGACACAGAAAAATGCAGCTTCAAGTCAGATGCAAGCAAATAAACAAGCCCACGGCAGACGCACGGTGAGAGGAACAGAGCAGAGCCCTTGTCTCCAACAAGCCCCGTTTCTGGATAACTCCGTGAAACGTAAAATGTTTTTAAATAAAAAAAAGATTAGCAAAAACCATCTTTATGTGTCAGCACAAGGCGCGATATAATAAACCTTCTGCCTCCCTCACACCTCCAGCAGCCGGAGAAAAACTGCGCTGCAAATGCGTTTTGAGATGAGATTGGGGAAAATTAATTCCATAATTCACGGGGCAGATTTGTAACGTGTGACTGCGGGGCGACACTCGGCGGGGGCTGCTGAATGAATTCTGGGTCACCAGCTAAGGTATGTTCTCTGGCTTGTATCTACCAGTTTTTATGAGGGCTGGTAACAGATTCTAAAAATATGCACAATAAACTGTTTTTTCTCCCTAAGGGGTCTATGGTTTAATTATGTTCTTAGTGAGAACCATTAAAGTGCTAAGTACCTGAAGACTCCTAATTTACTAAACTATACGCTACTAAAACCCAACAGAAGGCTATTATACACCAGAGTAAACGCTCTTCTCTGGGACTGTAAATGTGCACGGTCTCTCCTTTCAGCCTCCTTATTGGCACGGCATTACATAAACTCCGACCGAGGATTTAATCCCAGTGTTAGATACCCCGGTTCAGCCTAGGGAAATCTCCAGGCTCTCCTACACGTGTGCACGAAAACAAGTCCCACATTGTCCTCAAACAACCCGCCGCTCAGACAGGGCTGGGGATGTTATTCTTATAGCGTGAGCGGCACAATTCCCATGCAAGCAACCACGCGGCACGGGAGGGGGAAGTCGGAGGGTGGGGAAGACCCTGTCCTCCCCACCACAAATGAGGAGGAGCCCAGAGAGACATCAAGTTAAGTTTTATCCTTTGCAACGATGGGTTTTTACCTTCCTTCACACCACGATAAACTGCGGCATGGCTTCAGGAGACTCTGTTGTTTCTGCATGAACTCGCAAGGCGTCTTTCAAAAAACAGTAGCAAGTTATGAATGAATCTGTTTCAAAAAGGTGAACAAAAACTCCATTATTCTGCCTGTTTGTATAAGGTAAACTCAGATTATCTATTGATTCAGATAACCAAAAGTATACTCGGCATTAATATTAAAACAACACTAAGGACAGCCTTCCGAATCATCGCCCCGGGCGACTATCACAGGAATCTGGCTTGGTGAAAAACAAAGCAAGTAATAAATATTCCTATACCCTCCAGACACTACCATCTCTTTTCCCATTGGAAGGCGCTTACTTAACCAAAATACTCAAATCTGAGTGCACTTAATGGCAGAAGAATCTCGAAAAACAGAAGGAAATGGAACAACAGCAAATATGAATAAATGATGAGAGGAAGCAACTATTCCGTCAAAAGAAATAGGATTAACTTGGCACAATGGACACTTCAGTAACGGCTTGCGGGCACCGGAGGCTCCAACAGTCCAAGAGAGGGAAGCCTTTGGCACAAACAGAAAGGTGTGAAGAAGAGCAGTACCCGGGCAAACCAGGCTGAGAGGTATTATTGAATGTTTTCCTGTCCGTTTGTGGAAGGTACGGATGAACTGTAAAGCACAGTTCTCCAGCTTCCCAAGGCACTGAGGCATGAACTCATCTTCTCAGCTTCAAAGAAAAGCTCTCGGTTCTCTTGTACTTTGGACCAAAAAATAAAAAGGATTCTCCATCGCAGAGCATAATTTGATCAACGTGATCCAACAGGCTGTTTCTCTGCCAGTCTATTCCGCTTCAGACCTTGACCCTTCCTCCTTATGCATCTGCAGATCAAAGCTCCACTTTCCCAAGCCCGAGCAGAAACGGCTTTCCCAGCCCCATGCAGAAGAGCAAGAGGCAGCAAGCAGAAAGCAGATAAACCGGGTCACTCGCAGCTGCTGCGAAGTGTGGGAAGATGCACGTCTCGACTGAAGTCCGACCGTCTTGTGCTGTACAATAACCAACGACTCCTGCAAAACACCCATCTTCGTAACGGGGGGAGATTACGGAGAGATGCCGCTTCCTCGCCGTGAGGCTTTGTGGTAGGCGCTCTACATGTGCAGCAACCTTGACTGATGAACCACATAGTGATTTTGCACAAAGATACACATGTAGGCAAGGGTTTTGAAAGGAAATTGAGCTGCGAACTGCTCAGCCTCTTGCGTAAATCCCAGCTGTACCTCGTGCCCTGCGTATTTTATACACACATGCATATGCACACATCTCCATGTGCTTGCTACTAACATACTTGCTAACCAGTTAAAAATAGGCCCTTTGAAACTTTCCAATTATTACTATGATTCCAATAAAAATAAAATCATAAGAAAAAATTAAAAAGTTGTATCTGTCTTAAAATGCACAGAGATCTAATGTCCGGGTGGGTCACAAGGGGTCGGCTCTTCATTAATGCAATATCAAAATAATTAAGTCTCCATAGATCTAGTAAAAAGAAAAGTTACCTATATGTTCTTGCTGGCCAGAGCTTCCCTTGTCCAGTCAATAGTAATATTCAGTTCATAGAAAAACATACTGGAATCTGCCTGCTTTAAGACAGCAACCCAAGCCAAGGAGATGTGTGTTTGACTCGGTGCCAGCACGACCATAAAATGTTGGCAATTTAGTAGAGACGTAGTGCCGCGCCACTCTCCCAAAGGACCTAAATAAACTTCAGATGTAGAACATATATTTTTACTTTTTATATATATAAATCTGCTGTTTCATTTTTAACTCCTTTCCCCAGCCGTCCCTCCGTCTAAGGTTTTTCAAAGCTGAAACAGGTCCCTACTTCTCCCGGCTGAGCGAAGCCTCAGCAATGAAAAGTTAAAAGCATGAAAAATCAGAGAAATGATTCACGTCTGGGCATTGGGTTTCTTGGGGAATGATGGCTGCACATGTGGCTACAAACGCCGGAGGGGAAAGGGTCTTGGGAGAAAATTCTGCTGTGCAATTTCATGCCTTGGCATTATGAAATATCCTGAGGAATTATTTTTTTTTTCCTGTTCACAAAGTTGCACTTGCAAAGTCACCAGTGTAGGTGAAACCTTCCTGCCACATCCCTGACGTTTAGCTACAAAGCCAAGCTTTGCTCATGATGAGTCAACCCTGATTTACCCCAGCACAAGCGAGGATGTATTTTACCACGGGTACACTGAAACAACGGATTTTTCAATTCCAACAAGTCGGGTGGGGGCAGAAGGATCTATAGCTGCACTGTTTGCTTTTCCAGACTGCACCCTACCTCCTGGTCAGAGCTATCCTTCTCCAATAATAAAGACCACATTTCCACGGCCCAGAGCATACCTGTTTATTGACACTATTCCTCCATAGCGTGCCTCCGAGCTGCTCGCTGTATATAGAGTTAATTGTGGATGTATTACAGATTCACCTATTTATTCTGTACATTCTTGGAGGGGTCCAGAGCTAAAATTACACAAGGAACCGCTGAACTGTTCCGGCTATTTATTTGTTCAAAATCCCTTTAAAATAATTAGCGGGGCCTGGAACAGACATCTTGGCTCTGGCAGGGCCAGAAGAAGCTGGTGCAACCAACTGCGGGTCGTTACTGCCTTTGGGGAGAAGGCTTGTTTATTAAAAGCACCAGAGATGGGTCACATTTGGTTTAGGGAGTGGACCAGGCTGGAAGATATGTCTGTAAGAAACAGGAGCTAAGGGCAATACCTGCTTAACAAGAAGGTCCCATCCCAAAGGCAACGGAAGAGCTGCAGCAATCCTTCTCCAGGTTTGATATCCAGTTGCCATCAGATGGTGCTTTCCCGCTGTGTCTCCTACTCCCAGATTTTCCGACACAGGAACGCCCTCCGTGGCCCGGCGCTCTCCGGTGGAGCTCACCTTCCCCAGCGGATTGCAAGGCAGGTCGCTCACCAATATTTTAAATTGCCATTTAAGAGCATATTGCAAATGTGATCCTTTAATTGGTCACTGTTATGGCTCTCTATTAGAGAAGACAAGTTTTTCCACACAAGGTAAGCCCTTGCGAAAGCACTGAAAATGTTTAAAAACAACCCAGGCCTGATATATTTATTATATATTTCTATATATATAAATAATTTCATGAAAAGGAACGTACTGAGTGGAAACTCCATTTAAAATGTGATCCCAGATGGTGGCAAAGCTCTAGAATTGCAAGGCAACATGTAAAGAAAGATTAACGACCTCAAACAGGCACAAATTTATGAGGTGAAAGCCCCTGTAATCCTAGAGAAAAATGATACCAAACGTTAGACTAGACAGCTAGAAAATACCTCTGCTTAGTTCATGTGGCCTCTGCCATTTTACATTTTCTTCTCATACACGTTACTTTTGGGTTCATTTAGTCTTTTCTCCTGCAGGCCAGAGGTATCGCTTTGGTACAGGAGCACGCTGATGGATTTGCCAGCTCCCACCAGGTATCCCCTTACGAGCAACTGGTAAATCAGGTAACAGGCAACAGCTACGCTGCTACATCCCAGGAATAAGCAGCCAAAAGGAGAGAAAACGAAGCCGGGACACCATGTCAAGCATTCATTATCACTGCAAGACCCAAAGCTCCGCTATCAAGTGGACTGAGATGACAGTGCTTAACATTTCCAACACCAAAGCTCATGCAGTTCCTTATTCTGCCTGAGTACAAAATGTTTCAAAGGAAATTATGTCAACATTTCATCCCAAAGGTCACCCCAGCGACCAGCAATCTTCCATGCTCTTAACTCTAGCTAGGACCAGATGGTACCTCAGGGTCCCACAGCCCCTTAACCCTGAGATCTCCGGCAACCTGAAGATCCCCTTGATACTCCTGTCCTGTTCATCCCTCTGGTGGTTCCCCTCTGTGAGGTCACTTGCATGGTCTTCTCTGGACCATTTTACCACAATATTTTTCTGCGAGAATTTCCAATGAACTGGGATTTTCTGACCTTTTCAGCAGAGTTTCTGGCACACTCTAGTCAATAACACGGCTGTGGAACGATATCAAAATTACTGTGTTTTTAAAGAAGGGCAAAAAAAAAAGGACATTTAGGAAACACCACACAACAAGACAGCACAGAGCCAGCGCTGCTGTCGCCCAGGGCTGCTTTGCTGAGCTCACTGTTTCAAACCATGGTTATTCTCTGCTTTGCTGTAGCCCTTGGATGTAGCAGATGAGATGCTTGGACGCAGCACAGGGATGCTGCCTGCTACGGGAAATGGATGACCATAACCTGTGGCTACAACAGGGACAAGGACGCACGAACCAAAAGCTACCCCAGGACTCCTGTCCGCTGCTTTGCAAATCAAGGTCTCTGTTCTCCATCAGAAGTTGCAGAGTCCTGGGCTGCGACGGTGTTCTGCTGCCAACAGATAGAGCTGTAACTACCAGGGGGTCAGAAAAGTGTTTAAAATTCAACTGAAGTATAAAAACACAGATCACAGGCTACCCTAAGCAGCTGAAGCTGAACCTACAGCACAGAAGACGGTCAGAAGAGGAGGAGGAAGGAGGAAAGACTATCTGCCATGTTGAAAAAGACGACACGCTTGCATTCAATTAGGAAAAAGCCCATATCCCCAGAGCACAGCCTGCTGTCCCTGCTGAGGATCTACAGGCAAATTGTCTTCTGGGTCTCTGGGTACCACTCCACTATGTTCAGTTGAGAACAAGTGCAGTAAGGTGAGATACCCTGCTGAGGAGCGTGTTCCTCCGCCACCCCTGCGAGCACCCGGGATGCCTGCGGGGACCGTGGCAGCTGCCAGGTTATTTTCAACCTTTCTACTCTCATCTGAAAGGTGCCAGCGCTCTCCCCTTCCCAGCATGGGGGAAAGCCCTGGACGCAGACGCATGGGATAACAGAACTGGTAGGGCCACTTCAACCTCGTGGATCTGCCCCAAACAGCAAGCTATTTCCAAACCAGCCAGTGCCCATTTTCCATGGACACCAAAGACCCTCGACTCTCTCTCTTTGGGGATGTGCTTTGAAGGGCAAATCCACTGCTTTAGAGAGAGGGTGGAAGAACATCTTTCTGAACATCATTCCAACCGCTACGCCTGCTCCGGCAGACCCAGGGACCCTGGGCTTCAACCTACCATTCACGCCTCTAAAAACGTACCATGGCTGCTCTCCCAAAGGCCCTCATTACTTAATTTTTTTTTCCCTTTTTAAAAGTCTGGTGCTAAAACCAGGATCGTATCTCCTTCAGAGGGCTTTTTTTTTTTTTTCTTTTTTTGGTGTGCGCTCATAAATATGATGTTCAGCACCAGGCCAAGGAACACAAGGGCAAAACCCACGGGCGGTGAACGCCAGCAAAGCCCCCGGCTCGTGCCTGTGTTTGGATTAGGCAGTTTCATGGCCTGGACGTTTACAGTTGGGTTAGGTTGTTTTTTGGGTTTGGTTTTTTTTTTTTTTTTTCCA
>VFFE01007149.1:1699431-1740725 GCA_008921705.1 Burhinus oedicnemus
CAAAAAAAAAAAAAAAAAAACCCCAAAAAAAAGAAAGAAAAAAAGAGGAGAAACTATCTGTTTCAGAGCAGGTGAGCAAGGTGACGGAGAGGAAACAAGAACGCAAGCTCAGATGCTTTATAATAAAAGGCTGGGAATACGAAGGCAAAGCTGCATTGTGTTAAAATTCAAGACTAATTTAAAGTCTTGTTCCTTAGTGCAAAAGCTGGAAAGACGCCCAAGCGAACGGAGGAGGGAAAAAATAATAACCAGGCCAATTGTATATTTCTCCTAGAAATTCCATGTCAGAACGTACCTCGCGACTCACACTCGCCGGCTCCAATTTCAATAAATCAACACAGCGTGCAGGGTAACAGTAGCACAAGTCTTTCTCTCTTTCCATAATACACCCAGGTAAAATCACCGTGAAGCGAAGAACAAAATGCCCATTCTTTCTGGTGCTTGGCAAGGGGACAAATTACTTTCTGCACCTCTCTGTGTTGAAGGACTAGTTATTAAACACAGGCTAAGCTGCCTTTCCAGCTGTACTTAAATCAAGGACAAAATAAAGCAAACGGCACTGTCCACAAGAAATTCGGAGAGCCAAAGAGCAATGTTCGGATGAGGCCACCCCCACGCACGTCTCTGCCTACCCAAGTATTTAAATAATTCGGATTTGCAATGCAGAGCGAAGCCCTACAGCCCCGGTACACACAGCCGCTGCCCAGAACTGCACAGACCTGTGTAATGTGCCACAATTTTTGCCAGTAATTTACGGATTATTCCAACCGTCTAAGCCCAGTCCTGAGCATCCCGCTGCCAAGAAAGAGCAAACAAGAAGGTGCGAGTGAGCTCAGCGCTGTCCGATTTGCTCATCCCAAATGCGTTTGCACAAAAAACCCGGTATTTTTGTTTGAATAGCAGTTTGTCCATGTCTGGGACCCAGTTATGCTGAATGTTGTGGAAATACCGAGGAAGTGAGAGATCAGAGCTGAAAGCCTAATAAGGACACAGCACAACTTAAGGGAGGAAAGGAGTACAAAAAATGTGACGTGGCTAAAACGCTGTATTAAATCAACGCTCTATTAAATCAACGCCATCGGCCAGGACAGAAGAGGGGTCTCCCCGTCCCTTGGTCCCCCCCCCGCCTACACCGTAATGACATTTCATGCCACTTCTGCTACAAATCATTTTACATTTCCTTTATAATCCCTCTCTTTTGTGAGGTGTAACTTCGTTACTGGATGGCACCAGGAGCTGAAATGCGACGCAGCCGTTATCTCGGAGGATGGAGGGCAGTGCCCCGAGCTCCCGCAAGCTGCCGGGAGGGTTTGTGGCCAGCCTTTCCTTTTCCAACTCAGTGCCAGGAAGGAGATAGCTGGTGGGAGCAGAAAATGTCTATAGAGACTTTTATAATATCAGATTTCCTTTTCTTCCCCCCCTGAAATGTGAATTTTCAGTAAGTCTCTTGGCACGTGGGCTTTTGGAAAGAACAAAAAAAATTCCTTATCTAGAGAAAGGTGGTTTATTACAATCACAACCAGAATGTGCAAGTGGTCAGCGGGTCCAACCCCCTGAACCACCTCTGGAAACCTCTCCTGAAAGCCACGTACCAGTGGAAGCAGTGGAAGATGTCCCACAGCCAGCGACCCTGTGCGCTACAGAAAGCCAGCAGGGAAAAGCAAAGGCTTTAGGATCAGACTCTACCAGAAAAAGAGCAGTCAAATGAAATAAAGCCACAGGCTCGTCCTTTTGGGGGGCAAGAGAAAGCAGCGTGCCGTGCATAGGTAATTTGGATTTTCCATTACATTCTTCGGCACTTCTGCACAGAGGCAAACTTTCCCCGAATAACCCCTCAACTATTTGTTGTTATTAAATTACATCTTCAGCTTGCCACATAAAACACCTTTGAGACTTTGTGCCTTCCATAAAATATTTAAAAAGTAAGCTTCTTGCCCACACAAGTGGCTCAGTGCATTAAAAGTATGCACCTACCCAAAAAGAAAAGAGTTGCTCCAACCTACGTATTAGCGATTAACACATTTCCAAATCGATGCACTAATTAAAATAAAATTCACAAAGAAATAAGCCAGGAAGTAAAACTCCTTAACAGTACTTGCGATTAAAACATCTATAGTTCACCATTGCCAGCAATTTCCTCCTATATTTAGGGGAAAAAATAGTTATGAACTGCTAACTGTTGCTTCATGATCAGCTGGTACCCACTGTTAATAACCCCTCATTCCCAGGGATGAGGAACAAACCAGCAAACATGGGAAGAGTGGCCAACTCCGGAGAGCACCGAGAGCCCCCCCGGGTCAGATGGACCGGAGAGTCCATGGCATCTCTCCGGCCAGAGGAAATGCTACAGAAAAATGTGGACAGGGATAAATTTAATCAGACCTATAAACTGGGACCACTTCAGCTCAATAACGACAACGCTTTACAATCTGTCATCATCTTTTAGCAGATGCACCCGGGCTGTGAACGCCGCCGCGCTTACGTCACCCCCGCCCCAGCCCCTCTCCCTCGTCCCCCCGACAGTCCCTCCCCTCCCCGCTGAACCGTTTTTTCCACTTCCTCGCCTCACTGCCAGCATATGTATCAAAAATACCCAAATAATTTTCTCCATATAAACATTACTGTGGTTGATCTTATAGAACTTAATTATTTGAAGGCAATCCCACGTGAATAAAGAAATAAACCAGAATTTTCCAGTTAAAAAATAATAAAAAAAGACTCGATAGTCTTATCCCAGAGCAGAAGTTCTCAATACGTAGCGCACATAAAAGTCATTTCTGGTGTTCCCAACCAACAAAGCAATGGATGTTGTGTGAACACACTCCTCTGCTCCTCAGCTGAGGGAGCACCAGCTTTGGCCCACTGCAGCAGCGTTCTTGCCCACACACAAGCAGTTACAACGCACAAGCCCCATAACTTCATGCGCAAAGCTGATATTCACCAAGACAAATATGTGTTTAAAACCTGACTAAGTGTCCGCACAGGGTCTTGACCCCGTGGACCAAAGTGCAGAAGTGTCCTGCAGCTGCACACACATTTGCTCCCGTTATTTTGGAAGTCTGCATCCCTCCCAGACGCTACAGTGGATACCTGGAACAGGCAGAGCAACGACTCAGTCCTGCGGTTGTTATAAAGCGCTAAGGGCTAAAGTAATTCTACAGGAACTTCTTATCCAACTTGACTTAAAAAGGACCGAACTCCAAAAACGTGATTCCCCATTCACCTGGAGCACGTCTAAACATTCGGCTGGTCCTTAAGACAACGCAACTGGGAGGCAGGAAGAAGAAACTGTGCACAGAAGTACCATTTTATAAGCCTGCGTTTCACAGGACGAAAAGGAAAACACCGCCACGTTTAGATGGAGGAGGCCAAGAGCTTTGAATGCAGATAAATTTCTCATTCTTCCCCACAAGGACAGAGAGCCCAGCAAGCCACCGGCACAGCACCCACACGGTAGCTACAGTTATCATCCTTCTTCCTGACTTGGAGAAAGCAGGTCTTTGGCAATCCAGGAAACCGATACTGACTACCAAAGAGATTCGCGGAGGTTGAGGCGAATGGAATTTAAGTCACTGAAAAGGGAACTCAAGGGCAGCCCGATTACAACATTCGGATTTGTATGAATTTGTTTTCAGCACTTTGGTTTCCACAGCCAGCAAACACTTTTGAAAGAGTCCCATTAAAAATTCACTGTCCCCCTCTCATAAGCTTTGAGGGGAAAAGCAAAGAGCAACTGACTTTCCAAACTATTTTAAGTCTTGGATGAATTAATAAATACAAATAAACAAGCCCAGGAAAAGGAAGGAGCTGGGCAAATCTGCACTTGAAAGTCACTTTTCCTGGGCTCCCCAGATCGGTAACAAAGCAGCTAACCAGAATGTGAAAATTATGCTTTTGTTCTTATTCTGGTTACGTTTAAAGAGGATTCTTAAACTCTTAGGGACCTCTTTGTGCAGACGGTGCCAATAGGTGTCAGCTTGCAGCAAGGAGACCGGGAGCCTTTCGCAGGTATGTGCCTACGGCAGCCGCCGCTTTCCTCAATGGGTCAATGTTCTCCGCTCGCCCCAGCGTCGTGCCTGCTGCGAGCGG
Source organism: Burhinus oedicnemus (assembly GCA_008921705.1). NCBI lineage: Eukaryota > Metazoa > Chordata > Aves > Charadriiformes > Burhinidae > Burhinus > Burhinus oedicnemus. The sequence goes on from VFFE01007149.1 coordinate 1,703,521, forward strand.
CACGGCGTGTTGTTGGAAGGAACTGGATTCCCCCCCCTCCTCCTCCCACCCTGGAACGGCTTTAACGAGGAGTGTGGTTCCCGGTGGATATGGAAAAACTAACATCGGCGGCTGCTGCTGCTGCTGGGAGGGAAAACGGACTCCTTGCAAAAAAATAAAATAATCAGGCGTCTCTAAGGAGATGTGAGTGGCAACGCAGATAGGAGGGGCTCTGTCCCCAGCCCTTGGTGAGGACCCACACGAACTATCGCCCCAACTTCTGCAACCACATCGGTACAATCTATATGATGTGATGATACAACCGTGTCACCATGTTCTGTGAGTTTGTGCGCTGCTGGAAACTCCTTCTGTTCCTTACCCCTGCGACTGTCCACAGCACCTCACCAGGGACCAGCTTGCTGGTAACGGCATTTCTTCCTCAAAATTGAGCATTTTAAAATAAATTCGCTGCCCCAATAAACGGCCCATTTGTAGTGCCAAATGGAAAAGACTCCAGAGGTGGGATGGAGTTGAGAAACGTCCTGTGTTTCCTGGCGCCTGCTGAAGTAACAATTTCATATTTGCCGCAGGGCAGACATGGCTATTTGCTGCCTTGTTTGCGAATGTGCCATGCCTGGAGCAGAGAAGAAAACTTTGGGAGGGGAGACAATGAAATACACAAGTCAACAACAGAAATACTTGGCTGTGGGCTTGGCTGCCTGGAGCCAAACATCATCTAACTCTGGTTTTGCAGTGGACTAGACTCAACCCAAGAGTCTCTTATTCGACTGCCAAGGGTCAGTGGAAGATGACAATAATCATGTTGCTCTATGTCAGAGAGAGAAGGGGCTCCAGAGCTCCCAGGAGAGCCAGCAGAACCTGCAAACCACTGTATGAGGGAATCCACTCTGGGGGCTGAGCCCTTGGCTGGAAAGGGGACTAAGAAATGGCATTCACCATCGTGATGACGAAGCGCACATGGCAGTGTGAGGCCAGATACTTCGGCAGGAATAAAAGTACCAATGCAGACTCATTCCTGGTTTCAACCAGCAAGTTGGTTATTACCCACCGTTCAAAGGGAAGAGGGGAAAAGCTGTCCAGAGACATGCTGGACCATGCAGCATGTGCAATGAGGTGACAAAAACCCAAATGAAAGCATAGCCAAATCTTCCTGCAAGGTTGTCCTGAATGTTTTGCCAGCAGTGCTTGGGTGGCCTGTTTGAGAAAGGAGAGATTAGGACAACTCCCCTCATTAGTACCACGGCTGGGTGCCAGGAGAAGAGAACTGTGGCCATGCAGGTTTGAGAACTCTCTTGCAGAGGACATCACGATAATGTGAACCACAGTCAGCTTCCAAGGACCTCCACAGAACAAGGACCTCTGGAGACCATTCTGGATGGACCGGGGAAGAAGAGGAGTGATGGACACCCACCCTAGAAGAAGAGGAGAAGGAACTGAAAGGGCAGGGAACCCAGCTGGAAGAGCTCTGGCCCAGTAGGAAGAGCAAGCAGATAGGCTGGGTCTCCTAAGAAGCACTGTTATATTTTAAGTCTGCCTGCAGGGGGATGAAGGGGCTGTAAGAGACTCCTGTTTGGTCTGAGCAAGGTCTGTACGACATGGTTGAGTGAGATAATACAAGAGGGGCACCGTGAGCAGGGTGGGAGTGGGCCGAGAGCAATGGGAAGCACGGGAGGTGGTCTGGCCCAAGCCAAGCGAAGCGGGAGGTAACCTGGTCCTGGGTATTGGGCCAGGGGGTCAGAATGGGATTCACAGGTGAGCCGATGTGGCGGAGCAGGACAGGGGATCCGATCCAGCTCTAGGAGAAGGAACCGAGGACCAAGAAAGCAGAGGGTTTCCCAAAGCCAGCTGGACGGAGATCAGAGACGAGGCGGGCCTCAATGGCAGTCCAGTTCCTCTGGTGCAAATCTCCCACCTCATGGATGTGATCCAGGTCCTGCAGAGCTAATGAAGCAATAACTTTTTCCAAAAACAAGAAATGTTGAGAATGCCAGTGTACAGGGCTGCTGGAGAGCAAGGCGAAAGGCAACCGCTTACAGAAAACGGCACCTCCTCCGTAAGGTTTGCTTTGTCCAACAGCAGTATCTGAATTCCAGCTCTCACGGCTTCTCTGTAAAAAAAATGACAATGTCAAAGTCCAAATATAAAAACCTGCTGAGCAGTCTGGGCATAAATGCCCCCGAAATGCCCGTGCACCCAGCCTCCTGCTACACCGACTCAGTCCCCGCAAGCAACAGGATTCTGCTCTGCATTTCAAAAAGTTTTCAGCCTTTTCTTAGCCTTTGGTTATGCCGCGTATCAGCCAGCCCTCACCAGAGGGTAGGGTTGGATATCTGCTACTTAAACGGAGAACAATACTGCTGAAGAGGGGGAGGAACTACTGAAAGAAATTCAGAATAACTGTGATTAAAAAAAAGTGTATGAATACAAATGAAATTTCCGTAGATGTTCGTAAGAAGAAATAACCAAATTCTAAGTACATTATATAATATATTGTTATATTAATCCATTATTATTATTATTAAAGCAATATGAATCTATTAGCTTATTATGGAGGAAATACTAGCTTACTATGGAGGAAAAAGGCAAAACGGTTGTAGACCAGTGACAACATTCTTCCATATGGGACAGCTTCTGCTTCCCGCTCCCGTGGCAGCCCTTCTCCCACCATGGTGGGAGTGAGCAACCCACCCACGTGCCCCAGCGCCCTGAGAAACTGCGCTGCGATCCAGCCTGAGACCCGTCACGCAACATCGGGGAAAGTGGGGGAAAAGAGGGTGCAACAGATAGGGACTGCTGGTGAATGCCGGCTTAACGCTTTAATTTTAGGGTCTTCATGGTGAGAAAACCACGTTGCGCGGTATTTTGCAGTTAGGACGACCCATGAGGTCGTTGCACGGCGTGATCACAACAGGCGGCAGCGATCTGTGCGGTGAGGCTTTCTGAGTGCAGGCAGAGGAGGAAAAGCAGGAGGAGAGGAGAAGCTGGAGCGAGGGGAGGAGGAGAGGGGTTTGGGGAGACGTTGGGGCTGGGGGGCTGGCGTTCCCGCAGAGGGCAGCATCACCTCTGCGCAGCCGGGAGGGCAGCCAGCCCGGCTCCTCGCTCCCCGCTTTAGCAACCCGAAACAATGCCTTAGGTGGGCGAGATTTGTCATCCTCCGGCAGCAATTATGAATAAAGGAAACTACAGGAAAACACAGCAAAAAAGCCAAAACCCACCAGGATTAAACAAGCCACACACCACCACACCCCCAAACATTGAGAAACAAGTTCAAGCTTGCAATTGCACCCCTTGGCATAAAATGCATTCGGAGTGCAATTACGCAAACGAAGGAAGGGTACAGCTCCGTGTGGATGGCATTAGATGGGTTTCAGATGTTCGTGTTTCAAGGGGGGGCTCAGCTGCACCTCCTGACATGTCAAACGAGGAGGCCGGCTCAAGCAGAGACACCCAACTTCTGAACATCCTCTGGGACCAGTTCCTTGCCACGGTCAGTGGAGAGGATAGCGCACAATACATGGGATCTACTGGCTCGTACTCAATTAAATATCAGACAACTATCGTATGTGACATTGTACTAAAATACGTTTTTCTAATATCCCTGGTGTAAAATTGTTAACCATAAATTTTAGGCTGAAATCACCACAGCGGTATTAACTTTGAATTTTAAAAATGACATCTTAGATAATTTTTTTCCTTAAATTTTTTATAAAATCTTCCTGTTATGTTTTACTCAGGGCATTTTTTCCACATTCAGAAACTTGCAAAAAAGAGAGAATCCCAGGTGGATCACGCCCACGAGCAAAATACAGACCCCAGTGCACAAGTAGCGATAATTCACTTACTGGCAAACTCCCAGTTGTCAGGGAAAGGGTTAATTCTAGCAACGTTGGAGCTTTATTGTGTGCGCAGCCAGAATTAGCTTACACTACAAAATGAAACACCGTGAAACCTGTACTGCATTAAGGGTAGTGGAACTACATAATAATTTATGAACTGGACTATGGTTTACACCACAGACAAACAATCGCTAAGCAGGAGGTCTTAGGAAGCCGAAGGTTAAAGGTGATTGCATATTACCTGAACTTCCCTTCAATAACTCAACACATGACTATTAGCCTGGTTTATCTGGCTCTATTAAGAAGAGCCGATGAAAACTTTTAATCTGCTTCCAAATGGCTGCAGGCACTGGGCAGATATGAGCTTGTTTTGTTGGGAGCACCGAAATAAAACAAAAACTGGGGGGCTCCGTTCCCCAGCCCTCATTAGGACTTTAAGAGCCGTGGCCTCACGGCGGACACCTCGCTGAGGCTGATACAGCCCTGCCTGCAGCCCCTGCCCCTGCCCAGGCATCGTCCCCACGGATGGATCCGCACTCCAGGTCAAACCGAGCAAAATCAGCATCTGGCACCAGGAGCCCTTCTGCTCTGGGAACGTTTCACAGCTTTAATCGCACCGTCGGTTTATTACGCTTATAAACGTTATTGCAAGTGGTTTGCCTCCTTACGTTACCTGTCCTGCCACCGGACATCTCCGATCGCACACTGCACTCCCAAGGAGCTCTCGGTAGAGATGCTCCTGGAAGGAAACCTCAATCGTAAATTACCATGAACTTACAAGTGACAAATTACCTTGTACCCTAAATCAGGACGAACAATTTCTGCGTTGTACCGCTGCCCGAATGCCAGCTCTGCTCCTCGCAGCACTTGCTCTAACGAACCCCCCCTCCTCCTCACAGAGCATCCCGTGCCAGGGCTGCCCCTCGTCCCCCTTCCGCACCGCTCTCGGGACACGGGAAGCCAGCCCCGAACGCTGAGCAAATTCAACACGCTTTGCCCCAAAATAGCATGACTTTGGCTGACAATAAAGAATGACCTTACAGTCGTGCCAACAAAGTTTCCGAAAATAATCCTTTCATGGGTTTTACGTGATAGCAGCTGTAAGCATTTCACAGCATTAACAGGGGGGTTCCCTCCCCCCGCCCCTTTTCAGCTTGGCAACACTACAATTAAACAATAGGTTTCATTTCTTGAGTAAAAGCTGTATTACGTGGCTATTGCTCTATTGTTTTGCATATTTGTTTTACTCCAGCGCTGAAACAAAGAGAACGGCCCTGCCCCAAAGAGTTTACACTCTTAATTAGTCTGGATTAAGGTAGCAGCTCCCTATAGCTCCAGTCCCAACGCCTGCTGTTTCTCTTACAGGGACATGCCTAAAAGGCAGTGGAGTCCCTAGAAGAGTCTCAAGCCACTTCTGCAGGCTGAGAGCCAGGGTTTGGAGACCTCCTGGACATTGCTGCTACCAGGACACGCCGGTGGCAGAAGCCTTGGGAGGGACCAGGCTTGGGAAGGACCCCAGCACTGCAGATGTCCCCTGCTGTCTCGCCTACAGGGACCAGGCCAGGGTAGCGCAGCCGGGCAGCAGAGGCACGCTGGACCCCGGCGGCCAGCATGTGCTCCCCACAGCAGGGCCAACTGCAATTAATTCCCCGAGTCAAACATTGGCACAGGCTGCCCAGGGAGGTGATCGAGTCACCATCCCTAGATGTGTTTAAAAGTCATGTAGATGTGGTGCTTAGAGACACGGTTTAGTGGCAGACCTGGTAGAGTAGGGTCAATGGTTGGACTGGATGATCTTAAAGGTCTTTTCCAACCTAAACAATTCTATGATCCTATGAACATGCCGTTGCACCAAAAGTGCCTCCGTACAGCGTCACCATGCCCACCTGGGGCTCCTGCCGCTATGGGACGGCTGGGGAAAGGGAGATGACGTTGCACGTTTGCTGCAGAATCAAGCGGGGTGGGAAGACGCAGGTGCGTGCGTGTCAGGGGGAGCCTGTTTTGTTACCTCTGCGCAGCACAGCGAAGCCAAGTGCGCAGACCTGTGAGATGTTTCAGATGACCAGCGCAGCACTGTACTGGAGGTAGAAGACACGGAGCGATTTGGAGAATCTACCTGAGTGGTGAGCATCACCCTGGGGAGAAGGAAAAGGGATCTCACGAACTCATCATAACTCAGGCTTCATGTGGCGAGCCGTCAACTCTACAGCCTTCTCTTACCCAAAAGCCGTCTACACTTCTCCTTTCTCCAGAAGCCGCAGCGATGCCTGCCTCTCCTCTGGCAGCACAGCCATTTAACTCAGTTTAAACAGCACTGGCTGCATCCCTCCAACGTGCCCCATCTCCTTGCTCCGGGACATCACCGTGCATCACTTTTAAACAAACAAGGATGGAATTAAACCAATGCATCACCGTGCCCTGTAGCTCCAGCTTTTTGTGTGCGTGTGTGTGTATTAAAAGAAAATAAACAGAACTAAATTGGAAATCCTGGAAATGGATTATTTATTTATTTGCACTGCAAGCAAAGGCAGAGGCATCTACTGCCTTAAAGCCTCTACAAACTGAAGCAACTGTTTAAGAACAACAAATTTGGGATGTTTAAGTAACTTCTAACAGAAATAAACAGTGTGGGTCCAAAGCAGAGTGAAAATATTGAACAATCACCAAAATATGTCAAATCAAACATAAGAAGTGAAAGGTCTTCAAGATAGTGACTGCACATTCTCAGGGTTGCTTGAGCTACGCTTCAGCCCGGTAGATTATTTACCTTTCCAGCCAAATCCATCATCCCCCTGACATTCCCAGCAAACACAAACAAGGAAACTCGGCTTTGTTGCTGAGTTTTAGGGAGAGCAATAACAAACCTGGCTCGCTTCAGAGGCAGATGGACAAGTCTGCGCCTTACCTGCTCCGGTCTGGCGCCGGGAACCCCACTGCACGTGACACTTTCTAAACAGCTCCGGAAAACAGGAATCAAGACACAAGGATAAAACCCTCTGTTAGCCTCCGGTTGCACCTGACATAACACAGCCTTTCCTTGTCCCCAGGACAGTAAATACCTTTTGATCACGGCAGTTACCCCACCGGGACAGACACCTGCCAGTGCCCGGGGCCTCGGCGCCCCAGTGAGCAGGGGGAGATGCGGGATGGGACCACTGGCAAACGCTCTGGGCTCTCCAATTTCCCGGTGGTTTTCCCGGAGAGGATGGCGTGGACATGGCAGAAACAGCAGGAGAAAGAGTTATTTTCTTCATCCCCCTTTGCTCAGTGCGGCCGAGCACACCCCTCTGCCCCATCCCAGACAGAAGAGGTACGGCACTGACATTACCTTCCCGTTCAAACTGTGGGACACCACCTAAATTTGGATTAACCCGTGCTACTAGTTAACACAAGTCTGGTAATAACTTTATTTGTTTGGTTTCCAGGCAAGGAAGACGAGGACAAGGGGGTCAGCTGTCTGCAGTCCCACGGGACCTGCACCTCAGATGACCACAACGGTCCCAGGGACGCGCAGCTTCCATGGCTTGGGGGGTCCTTGGTCCCCTCCATGTCCACCGCTGGCACCACCAGCCCCTCGGCACCACTGAACCCCTCAGTGACCACAGAGGAGGTCTTGGGGGATGGCAGACAAGAAGGCAACATGGGAAAGGGCCAGAGCACCCCATAGTTCTAAAGGCACAGACCAGTGAAGCTCTAAAATACACCCCTTGGTGCTTAAAACAGGCATAAGCCCAAAGGGCACGTGTATTTTTAATTTAATAACTAGCCTCGCAGGTATAAACAAGGTGGAAAAGGCAAAGGAGGTCTTCAGCTGCTTTTCCTTACAAACAAGTCTGCAAGGCTCAAAACATCCCCCCCACCCCACGCCGTTGACAAAATATTATTTCTATTTATTTGCATGTGTGCGCACAGAGCTCAGTGGAAGAGCAGAGGGGTTGGGGGGAGCAGTGGGCAGAGCACCGTGCCCAAGAGCAGATGTCCCTCAGCCCCACGCAGGGTGACAGAGACTGTCCTGCAAAAAACACCCACGCTCTGAGCAGGGAGAGGAACGTCCTGGCGGGACAGACGCCTGCAGCACGGACACGTGTACGCCGCTGAGGCTGGCCCCAAACACACATGGCTGGAGAAGGCCATCACCTTAAAGGAAAACGAGAACAAGCTCTTGGCTTGAAGGACGGAAACACCCAGCACCCTCTGGGGATTCTGCTAATTTGGGAGGGAGGTGCCTGGGTACAACAACGACAGGCAGCGGTCAGGAACCCTCACCGAGATTAATATCCCAGGACTTTTGGGCCACGCTCATTTGTTTCACGTGGAAAAATCAGTTAAAGCAGCTTGGACAGTTCAGAAGCACTCGTGCTCTCTCCTGATGACGCAAAAAATCCAAGTTTTTAAGCAAGAGATCACGTTCCCTTGTCCTTCAGCTGTGTGTTTGACAACAAAACCGGGAAATACTTCAGTGATTGAAATAATGAATTCCCCTTCCAATACACCTTGGGATAAGCAAGGTGTAAGGGACACGTATTCATGGCCAGGAAGGCACACGCTCCTCTGCCTGCTCCCCAAAACCAGCACCAAGCCTGGGGAGCACGGTTCTGCCCCGGCCTCATGGACATCAAGGCTCTGACACCAACTCATGGTGCCTCCCTTGTACGCGTGGTCCTTCATCTTGTGCCGAAACAATCAAGTGGTATTACTACGACACACGGAGACTGCTGCCCACCAGACTGATGGGTATATTCTTAATTTTGCCTGTCCGTCTGTCTCAGCTCATCCACCTGCTCATCATTTACTCTGTCCTACCTGAACGGCAGTGGGTGCAACGGCATGCGAACCCCAAGCCGGGGCTCTGCAGCTCTTCCTCCGCTCTAGGAATGTCAAGAAATAATATCCTCCCACCGCAGATCTGAAACTCTCGCCGGCAAAGCCGTGGGACCACCTAGGGTCTGCTCCTGCCGCCAAGCCGGGCACGGTGGAGGGTTTGCTGCGGCTTTTAGCTGCGGCCAAGAAGGAAACCCACACCGCAGCGCCCGAGGAGAGGAAGGAAAGAGAGAGAAAGGAGGAAAGGCAAGTTACGGATTTCACACCTGGAATATGTTTAGGAAATGTAGTTAAAACAACTCTTGATCCCCGTTACTAAACCGATACAGTAGTTTGAAAATCTTGCCTCTCTTGCTCCCTGCTCTCCTCTCACAGCAATTTTTCAAGGCGAAGCAGCGACGAAGAGCAGCAGCACGAGCGTGGTCTGGGAATGCTAAAGCAGCCGGGATGGATCCTGCCCAGGTGCTGGCAAACAGGCAGCTCCAACAAGGCCACCTCAGCCCTTCACCCGCCTCCGCTTGGGAAAAGCGCTGGAGATGTCACTGGGAAAGTGGGGATGGGGCAGCTGCAGCGCAGGGAAAACCGCACCCCAAGGAAACAGGGCGGATGGTGAAAAATAAAAAAAGAACAAGGAAGGAGAGAGAAATAACACACACCTGTAAATTCAGAACTGCTGCAAAGCAAGGAGGGGAAAAAGTTAAGCGTAGGGCTGTGAATTATTAATTACATTGAAAATGGGAATTTATAAATAAAAAGAATACGGGGAAATACAGATTTTACTAGTTGAAGGGTTTTTTTGTAGCTTTACACAGATACAGATTTAAAATGCAAGGACAACAGCGTGGCAGAGTGAGCCAATACAGCAAGGCGAGGGCGCAAGGGTTAAAGCGTCAGAGAGCCGGAACTGAGCTCCGGGTGCCAGGCACAGAGACCAGGAGAAGATGGGGAAACGGGTGCCTGGTGACCAGAGGAGAAAGGATCCTATTTTCCTTCCAACACCCCTAAAAATAGAAACCAAACTGCAAGCGAAGGGCTGCAGAAAGCCCTTCTCCCACAACCCCTGAGAGTTTAGTAGCGTCGCTGCCAGTTTGGTACTGATGGAAGAAGAGGAACGGCTGGGAGGAATGGGAGCAAACGCACGTGCTCAGGAGGAATAAGAGCACCCGGGGATGAGGGTGCAAGCGAAGTAGCTCACAGTTTATCCCTGAATCAATGCAATGGATATTCCTGTCCCTTCCTACGCACCATCTCAGCTCCTGCCTTTCTGGGCGAGGACACCGGGACACCAGGAGCAGGTCCGGGCTTCACGGGGCGGCGGGGGAGCAGCCCACACACCCAGCATGTCAATACAGGGTTGTGGGAAGCAGAATCCACTAAAAAGAAAAAATAAAAAAAAAAATCAAAAATAAAGCAAAACCCTCTGCTCCCCCTGTAAACTTTACAGACAGACACAGGAACTGGAAGCTGACCAATTTGTGCCAGATTCTGGGGTTCAAAAATCCTCTGGGAAATAAACCCAGCCCCACCTCGCTCTCTTTAAAGCCACACGTAATCTTTAAGCAGGTAAGAAAATAGGAGCCCAATTAGAGCTACTGTAACTCCACAATTGTTTAGACATAATTGTCTAAATAAAATAAAGGGCTTAATTAGCAGTATCATAAAAACGAAAGGCATATTTGAATAAACATGCTGCTGCTTCAGTCTAAAGCAATTAACGTTTCACTTGATAAGAGCAATCTCGGCTGGATGCAGATGTTTTTAATAATGCAAATATTTTTCCTACTTATAATAATTAAAACCACTTTTTTTTTTTCTTCTTTTTAAGAAATTCTGCAAAGACTGGTGCTGAGAATAACCAATATCTCACATCCACCCCCAAGAACCCTCTCATCCCTGATAAGGGGATTTTAGACAGCAAGTGAACTATCCTCACATCCGCTCCCATCCATGCTGAGGACTTAAAAGAAATATTTTTGCGTCCCTCTTCAGTGAAATAAAGAAACTGGGCACCATTAGACCACACACTGCAGAGCCATGTCCCATTCTGTGTCCCTAAACTCTTTAAATAGAATCCTAGTTTTGTTCATTAAGATCTGGAATTCTGGGGTTTTTTTAACCTACTACATGTCAAGAACTAAAGGCAGCTCTTAGGTAAAATAATAACTAAAATAAAATAAAAATTAAAAAAATTTAATAATATAATATAATATAATATAATATAATATAATATAATATAATATAATATAATATAATATAATATAATATAATATAATAGTGTATTCCAGCTCAGCTGTCCCCTCCATGTGGACTGCCCAGGGCCAGGAAGGAGCTCTTTAGCACAGACCTACATAGTAACAACATAAAACCAAAATAAATAAGAATAGAGACAGGCACCCCCTTAAATGTCAACAAGCCCTGTACTATCTGCTTAAGCGAGAGAAGAAGTTACAGATCACAAATCACATAGATGTATGGTGAAAATTAAACACGTTTTCCTGAATCCAGGAACTGGAGCTGTGAAGCTGCTCTATGTCAGATAAAACAGAAGAGTCAAATTAAGTAATTTCTCACCCGTTAATAGATTCAGCCATCAAAAAGTTTCAGGAGACAGACTACGCTGGGCTCCTTATTGAAGTCTGAGAGCCAAAAGCATGATTTCCTGATTCTACACGTTAATGAAAAATGAGTGGAATTTATGAGTACTTTCGAATTTAATTAAAGCAGGGTTTCGGAGCTCTTAATTTTGTTCTTTGCACGGTGGGCTGGTGTGACACGGGAAACCGGGGCCCGATCCCAGGCGCTGGCCTCCCACCGGACCATGCTCTGCTCTGAGGAGCTTTGTGTCTGGTCTCACGGCGAGGAGGTGACCACCTGCAAGGGAGACCAGCCGGCCACTGCTCGCCCCACGGCCTCCCCGAGCCACAAACAACCCCCTAGCATTTGTTCAAAATGGAAAAAAAGACTACAAGCTGAAGACGTATAGGGGAAAGCAAAGGTATGGACAACATGCGTTCCACTGCCTGCAGCATCCTCTTCCCAGCAGGGACCTGGGAAGCCACCCGGTCCCATCTAGCTCAGCTTCACCCCACCGTCAGAGGTACGTGCCCGTACGGGAGATCTCGCCTGTCTCCACTGCTTCTTTTTTGCTCCGGTTAATGAAACTTCAGCATCAAAACTGGAGCAATGCAGGCATCAAAATTAAAGTGTCCGTGCTAATATTGTTTGCAGCCCAGCTCTTGGAATTTAACATCTGCAGTAATGAAGGAAACTGCTGGGAAAGCGTTCAAGAATTCCCTAAACGGCGCGTTAATGAATTCTTCTCTACAGAAGCGCATTAGAAAGGGTCACTCTGCAAACCAGGGACCACGCGTTAAACAATGTCACTAGTAGGCATCGATGTCACTATTAGGCACAAACTGAATCAAGCAGCATTTACTTTTTGTTTGGCCCCCCACGTTTCACATCTGCCGACGCTGCCCGTGGGCTTTGTGACTTGGAGGAACCGCACACGGAACCGCTGACCGAGGACATCCTGGGCCCCGGTACCCACCGACCGCCACGTCAACCCCTGCAGATCCCCCCGGTGAAGCGGCGCGTTCCCCTGCCCTGCAGAGCAGAGGCACGACCGCAGCCTTTAGAGACACACGCGTCAAGCAAAACTCGCAGGAAGCAGCAGAGAAAAGCAGTAGCTGACTCTCAGCGGCGCAAGGGAAAGGGCGAGAAGGTAAATTGCGGTAAAAATCCGTCCCTTTTTGCAGCACTGATTGGGCCAGCTGGCGATGCCGCAGTGCATGAGTGTATAAAGAGAAGAATGGAAAAGAGCGCATTTCCCAATATAGTCATATGTTACTAAAAAGAGACAATTTGCTTCAATTCATGAACTGCGAAGATATCTTTCATGACTGTCTTCATACAGGGGATGAGGCCTGTGACCGAATATTTTCATAAATGTTAAAAAGGGATGTTTGACCTCCCCGCTTTTCAAAACTACAGGCGCAATTGAACTTCATTACTTAAAAGTCTGCAGAAATAAGGAAATGGGTCTGGTCCCTGGCACGTTACAACCAACAACCGCTACGGCCCTGACATCCTACCTGTCCTGCAGATGCTGAATAGACCTTCAAAACACGCGGCTTGTAATTTTTACTAGGGACGGTCTCTCTTGCTTCTGATAATATGTACAAACCTGAACTCCCATTCTACCACCAGCACAGGAACACTGCAGTGTTTCACAGGGCAAACCCTTCTCAAACACTGTTTACGTTTGATTTTATCAGTCCTATGTAATAAAAAAATCACCTGGCACATGTTTGAATAGGTGCAGCTGAGCAGCCCCAGCAGCACAGCCTCAGCGCACATGCAGTGGGCCCAAAAAAAAGAAGTCAAATGGCAAAATGCCCATTTCATGTCAAATGCCAATGCAAAATACTTGCTGATTCCTCCAGCGGTTTATTATTAGCAATGAAGTTCCCCGAGGTCTCTCCGAAGACGTTTTTCTGCTACCAGGCTCAGTCCAGCACAAAACAATAGAGATTTTACAGCTCAGATGACACGCTAAGATGAATAACAGGAAGGTGAATAAGAACGGCGCTCACAACAGGCTCTGAAAACCAATTCCAATTACACAATCCCCTCTTCGAAAAGTCGTATTTTCGCCTAATGTGAAGCGACTGTGGAAAACTCTTGTGACCATGAACAAACACAACTGCTGACCAGGCTGCAGGCAGGCTGGAAGCCCGGAGCCACTTGGCAATAAGCTGCTGGGCTGTTTGCCCACCCTGCTCGCATTCGGCTTTGCTAGGAAGGAAAGGTCACCACTGCACCAACATAGAATTATAGAATGGTTTAGGGTGGAAGGGACCTTAAAGATCATCTAGTTCCAACCCCCTTGCCATGGGCAGGGACACCTCCTGCTAGACCAGGTTGCTCAAAGCCCCATCCAACCTGGCCTTGAACACCTCCAGGGATGGGGCAGCCACAGCTTCCCTGGGCAACCTGTTCCAGTGCCTCACCACCCTCAGAGTGAAAAATTTCTTCCCAAGATCTAATCTAAGTCTACCCTCTTCCAGTTTGAAGCCATTACCCCTTGTCCTATCACTACATGCCCTTGTAAAAACTCCCTCTCCAGATTCCTTGTAGGCCCCTTTCAGATACTGGAAGGTGGTCTTTGATGTACAGCTACCTGTGCTTACTCATCCCATTTGCCCTCTCTACGGTACCTCTGTGCCATCAGGAGTTTGTATTGCAACAGAGGTGGGTCACCTGGAACAGGCTGAGGTTGGCGCAGAAAGCAAACTGAAGAACACTGCATTTAGAGCAGCGACTTTCAGCTCAAAATATTTCATTTAAAAGATGGTAAATAAACCACACCAGATCATTTCTGAGGAAGGGACCTTCAGAGAGTCCAGCCTGGAGCTCCCTGGTGCTCCATGACTCCCGCTCCTGTTCCCTGGCCGTCCAGCTCGCCTCTTGCGCATAAGGAAGAAAAGGGATCCCAAAGCGGTCTCACCGCAGGAGGACCTCAGGTTACTGGAACCGACCTCAGGAGAACTGCGGTTACGGAGCAACCTGGTGTGTTGGTAGCATCAGATAAAACATGGGGCAGCTGAAACACCATTTCAAATCAAGGATGCTCCTTTGATGCCATGACAGACCACCGTGAACGGTTCTCTCCTAACCTGCATTCCAAACCCTTGCTCAACATCCTCCAAGGAAAATTTGATGAGACAGTACTGCCACGCCTCATTACCAAACATTAACATCTCTGCTGAGGATAGAACAAGCACGAGCCCAAAATTACCAACAGTACCTCCAGACCTCCAAACATTTCACTTTGGAACGAGAAAATACAAAGGTAACCAGAGAGGCATCAAAAAGCATTTCGGGCCATTTAGTAGCCCGAAATCTTTCATTGAGAAGTATGCCTATCTTGTTTGCTTTTGGAAGAAGGGTCATGCCATGCTGTAGAAACCGTCAACGTGGGTTGCTTGAATGTTACAAAGCTTTCATTTGAGGTCTGGCTTTTATTTAAACTGCAAAGCTCAGGGGATTCTCCAGGACCACAGAAAATTATTTTGGGAAAGTACATTGAAGTCATGCTGCTGAAAAAGCAGGGAACCGTACGTCGGGCCAGCGCCCAGACTTTCAAACAGAGAGCGCAGACAAGAGCTGAACTGTAATCCAGCAGCGCTTTGTCCGTGTTGGCCAGCGGCTTCACCTGCACGCTCTAGGCGTTTGCTCCGGTTTAATAAGTAACTTCATGGCACTGACATCGTTCGCTCTTTAAAACAGGGCTCTTTCCAAAGCAATTACTCATTTATAAGGGCTATAACATTTTATACCGTATGTTTTGGTGTGGTACCCGGCAGAGCCCGCTCCTGGCGGGATGCCTGCTTGCGTTCGGCAGGAAGGCTCTGAAGACAGGGTCCGAGGGGGCTCCAGCGAGGGTCTGCTGACATCCCCGCAGGTCTTCTCTCCGCTGAGCTCCAGGGTAACTCCCGTCGCTGCTTAACTTTCAGTCCTCCCACCGCATGTTTTCAAAATGATTTTTTTACTGCGGGCCATCACATGCCTATTCATGCAATTAGGTCCTTAACGAATTCTTTCAGATCGGAAGCATGGGTCTGCACCACTCAACAACAGACTGCGCTGAAACTTATGGAGGAAAAAAGGCAAGCATGGCAAAAATCCAAGTATGAAGCATTTCACCTGAAATAAGAACATAAATGGAAGCAATCTATACCTGATGACATTGGGTTTCAGCCATATCCATTAATACTAATGGGAACTGCACAATCTAACATTATTCGGGGCAGATTAAGGAAGGACTCGCATAGCTGTAACACAAAAACTATCTTCTGAAGATGGGTTTGGTGAAATTCCAAACCGACTGACTGCTCTCTGCATTTGCTGTCCTGCAGACAGCCCAAAACGTGCGTGTTCCCGCCACGTGAGCCGTGTCCCACCTTCCCTGCCCGCAGTTACTGCAGGGCTCAGCCCAGGACGGCGGTGGGGAAGCGTTTCGGCCGTACAGAGCAACAGGCTGCAGCACATATAAACCCACTTATTTAATACACTCTGGATGGGCTTTGCCACTTGTTGGAAATCAAAGGCAAGAATACAAGGGTAAAAATATATAAATCATCCTGTGACTTGATTTAATTCTGGTTGTGAGTAGGGAAGTTCATGTCAGTTTATGAATTCCTCCTGCTTTGGTTGATCCATGTGCACGCGCTACTCCGGCTGCTAATCAGGTCAGCGCTCCCTCCTCTCTCTTCCCCTCTGCCCAAAATTGCATTTGAAACACAAATAATAATAATAAAACACAATAAAAATGTCACTAGACAAAGCAAATAAACCATAAGTACGAAACTGCTCGCTGATATTTTGTACAAACTCCTATAAAATTAACTTTTACAACTTTCACTGGCAACTTCAACCTTGGTCGAAATTATTCTCTGATTAGTGTGCCCATATATCTCAGGGCAGCCAGTGACCCTCATCCAATTACGTCCAGAAACAGTTTGCACACATCCAGGCCTCACAATTAAAACCGGGATAACATACGCCCCACTCCCGGGGCAGAAATGTCTCCCCTATGATTTCTGAGGTATGATTTGGAACGTGGTAGAAAAGATTTGCTCTTTTAATCCACCCACTAAAATCAATCATGCACAAACTTTCACAGTCAGGGAGGGTGTCGCGAGGGGTTTTTTGTTGTTCTTTTTTTTTTAAGAAACACACACACACAAAAAAACCCAAATAAAAAAAACTCAGCATGTACATTGCTGGCTTTAATTTCCTTGAGTAAACAGTGTGTCGCAGCCGCGTTGGTGAGGGCTGGGGAAGAGGACGCATACCTGAAATTTAGGCTCATTACTGCTCTATGAAATATGTCTCCAATGTCAGCCCTGGCTCGGCTGGCTCTTGGATTTAAACATGAATTACTCCAGTTACTCTATCAAAAGTGTCAGTACACAAGCGGCCGTGGAGTTTAATTAGCCTGGCCTGCTTGCAACAACATTGCATTGAACAGTAAAACAAGATTATACTCATGCTGAGCAGATTTAGCTTAAACAGCCCCAAAAGTATTAAAAGGGTAGTAGGGTGAGGACTGATTGTAAGTTTACAACTGGAACAGATTATAGCCGGGTTCCCAGATTGCGCTGGTAGGTTGGCTGCGGGGAATGGGTTTTCACTGGATTTAAGGTTACCTACGTGAACACGGCAGCGGCTGGAGGAGCTCCTGGTGCAGCGGAACACGCTCCTGATAGCACATCCCCATTGGAAAGAGGGCACTCCTAGAGGATGCTGAGCTAGTGGGAATGCTCTGCACAGAGCTTGGCTCAACACCTCCCTGTACAGGGAACGGAAACAACCTGGACCAGTGTGGCTGTGCCTGCAGAACAACATCCCCGTATTTATTAAATTGCTCTAATTCTTGTCTTTGAGCGACCAGTGACAGCTTGGTGGAACAGCTGGTGGATTAGTTTCCCCCGACACACTTCCCCATCCTGATTTATTTCGGGACTGAGGGACACATTCCTCATCCGCCAGCAGCTCCGCTCCTCAGCTGCGGATCCCCAGGCAAAAGGGGGTGTCGGGTGGGGAAAAGCTCGTGCAGGCGCTGCGAGGGCAGAGCCCAGTCCTGTATGATCAGGAAGCACAAATTCAAGGTAAACTCTAGAAGGGCCTTGAATCTGTTGATGATTGATTATTTTAAATTATGATTTTAAAATATAAATTTGTAAAATAAATGATACAAAATATAATTCTACCGAATACAATTGTATTTTCAAGGTTAACAGCTATTGTCTGTAGACTTGAATTTGCTATGCAGGAGTCACTGGAAAAAACCTGAAGAGACTGAATAGAAAAAAGGCAGAAAACCTAGAGAAATCCAGACTTGCTCCTGCCAGTACTCTCAAAAGCCACAGCTCAGTCAACAGATGAAGAACAAAACAGCGTCGATCATCACAAAAAAAGGATGGAACTGGCTACAAAAAGCCAGTCTAGAGAGAAACCAGTAAACCCCAAATTAAGAGGCTCCGCAGAGGAGGACAAGCAGCACATCACTTAAAATGCGACAGTCACAGTGGGCAAACCAGGGGAGAGGTGTGAGAGGAGCAGCGTCGGACCCTGGAAAAGGATCAGCTGCATCTACCGGCCTGTGGAGGTCTGGAAATCCATAGCATCATCTCCGACGTTAAAAAGCGAGTGGGGTAACACGACTACTACTGTGAATTTTCAAGGCTTTAAAGGGAAATGTGAGGGAGCCGAAGAGGAAGCGACGACATTGAAAAGAGATGTTAGGAAATCCTCCCACCCAAAGAATTTGAAAGGACAGGCAGGGAAAGGGGAAGAGAAGTGTGAAAATAAGAGAGGGAGGAAAAGGCCCCGTGATGCCCTCAGGTATTTCATGTGCAGATCCTGCCCGGACAGCCTTCGGCCCTGATGCACAAAGGGGTCCTTCTTCAGAGGAGAGAGAAAGCCATGCAGAACATTCACCATAGCTAATTAATTTAGGACCCTCAATTACAAGTAGGATCTTGTGACACTGCTTTATTT
The DNA here is from genome assembly GCA_008921705.1 of Burhinus oedicnemus. Classification (NCBI taxonomy): domain Eukaryota; kingdom Metazoa; phylum Chordata; class Aves; order Charadriiformes; family Burhinidae; genus Burhinus; species Burhinus oedicnemus. The sequence continues at coordinate 1,721,745 of VFFE01007149.1, forward strand.
GTAGCCTTTTTTTTTTTTACTTTTTTTCTTTTTTTTTTTTTTAATAAACAAAAAGCAGATAAGAAGCGTGACACCTTTAATGGCTTTACAATGGCTTTCCTGCCAGCACTGCATGCCCCGGGGACCTGCCAAAGAGCATCCCATGCGGAAAGCCTTGTCCCTGCCTTTGAGAGTCCCCGTCTCCACCGCTTGCCCCTAATCGAATCATCACTGTACCAGCTCCCTACCCAAGAACATCCTCTAGAAAAGCACTAGAAATGGAATTACTTTGAATAACAAAAGGCAGACAATCTCCTATTTCATTTTAAAACGGGACTTGCTGTCTCAGTCTTTGCATTCGGGCAGGAGATGCCCGGTGTTCGTGGACAAAAACCAGAGGAATAAACAATGCTGTGGTTTTTTTTAAACTGAAAAGGGAAAATGCTGTTGTTTATACACTGCAATACAGACAGATTTACACGCTAACAGCCACATTAAAATAATACAGCTCTGGCACAAACTCACAAAAAGCGACGCAATTCAGAGTTGCCTGCAAATGTGTCGATGGGGAGTTGGGGACCTTCACGCGAGAGCCAAACTCACTGAAGGCAAATGCTACAAAATGTTGATAACCTTTGGGGTGAAGCCCTTTGGGGCAAACCCAAACTGCTCCCCCCTCCTCTCCCTGCAACTCAGAAGAAACCCTGCCGTTCTCGCAGACACCCGTGCCTATAAAAGCAGCCCCTCCGCATGTGCAGTTAACCACATGTCTATGGGGAATAATGTGATCATTCTTCCACCCACCTCAACCCTCCTACGAGATAGCCCAGGGCACTATCCTTCCACAGAAACTGCGCAATTTTAGTTTAAAGGAACAAAGGACATTCTTTGAGCGAGCACACTGGAAATAAGCATTTAAAGCCAAGAGTTTTACCCCACAGCATTAATATCAAGGGGGTAACTCCATGGAGCGGCGTATCGTAAAGACCATGATCAACCATACTTGTCACTACAGAGCATGTTCATGGTTTGACAGTCATCAGACCAGAGCCTGTCTCTAACAAATGAACTTTTGCAGTCTGGGAGCTACATCGGGCACCCCTGGGGAAGGCAAACCCATCACCTGTCCCCAGCTCCGTGCCATGATCCGCAAGTCAAGGGAAGAGGGGACTGTTTGCTTTCACCTAACTATGCTTGAGTCCCTGCAGAGCTAATCCCCGTCTCAAACACTGAGGACAGCAATACATAATTTTTCAGTATGCATGTAAACCTGTTTGAGATTTCCACCTCACATCTTGTACTGAATCCAGAAACCTGTACCGAGCAGAAGACAAACATGAAGTTTCCAAAGAAACTTAGAACAAAAGTACCTAGCTTTCCACAAGCCCTTGGTTTAGCACAACAAAACAAGCCAACGGAGGCCTTACTTTCTCCAAAACGAAGGGTTTGGGATGCTCCAGTACTATAGGGAAGCACTAGATGGCACTCCTAGAGACACTCTAAGCCAGCATATGAAGCAGCCCGATCTCTGGACCCAGGCCATGGTCTGATCCAGGAGGTAGCTCCTGGGTGCACCTGCTGAATGTTTCAACAGTATTAGCTTCATTCCCAGTTTTCTCTCCTGGGATGCAGATCTCCTGCACGCAGTAAATGGTGCCAAAAGCCATGAGAGCTGTGCCATCAGGAGCTGAAGCTCCAAAGCCTGGTTTCCTACAGATCTTTCTCTGTGCGTCCTCCTCTTCCACCACATCCCATTTCAATATTCCTGACCCATCACTTTTCCCATAACATCAATGCCATGGTATCTCAGGCCTCCCCAGGCTTCAGCCATACCCACAACACTCTCTAAACCTTCTTCCCCTTCCACCCGTGTGCCAGGTTTTCCTTCTCCAGCAACACCGATTGTATTTTATTTCAATCATTCATTAAATGATCCTGAGCTGCTGGATGCCTTTATGCACAAACATCCATAAAAGTCCTATCTTGAGCTGTCAAAACTCTCACACATGGAAGTATTTATTATACTGGAGCTCCACAGACACTAATGAAATTCCTATCATTAGTAAAGTTGGAGGACCGTATCCCCACTGCAGAGCAGATCAGATGCTCAGCTAATAACTCCAAGACTAAGCGCTGCATCAGTGGCTCTAAATTGCTTTCTTTCAATAAAGATAAGTCTTGGATCCTTATTGAATAAACAGATATCTCTGCAGGCCTAACCCAGCATTTTGAAAGATTAGTGACTCACGATGTCTTGGTTGAGTCTGGCTTTCTGACCAAAGGCTGCTTTAAATGAAAAATTAAAAAGGAGGAATCTTTCCTGCCATGCAACTAAACGTAAAGCACATTCTTGAGCAAACTTCAAAAGTTTTAACCATGCACTAAACTTGGGCAGCTTGGGTACAGAGTAACTTAAATTTGGCAAAACATAAGCTGTGCTTGGAACCCAAAATCCCTACTGCACAGCCAAAGGATTGCTGGGCCTTGGAGAGGTGGTTCACTCTTCAGAAGAAGATAAAGTATTCAATTTCTGCTAAATCTCAAGCAATAAAATTAAATTCAAACTTTGAGGGAAGGGAATGAAAAGGCCGATGCATAATTGTTTCGTAAAATTTGTGTTTAATTTACTTGAGACAGGCCATTTTATAGTTTATCAAAAACAGCTGGTGTCATAGACATACATTCATGGTCCTGTAACATGGATACAATTTATCCCGTGAAATCTGTAAACGAAACAAGACAAAGCTCTCAATATCTTTCATAATAAATTCTTTCAACAGGTAGAACCAAATCCTGAAGCAAGCTTTCTTAATGGACTACAACAACAACAAAAAGACCCAGAAATCCAAGAGTCAGGCTCTCTCAGAAGCCATAAAACCATTAAAAATGTAAAATGCTAAATGGTGAGTTAACTACTACCCACTGACATCTGACTGACTCCCCCTGGACACGCTGATGGCCGGCATGCTGCACACTCAGGACCAAGATGAACATAAGCACGCTGCAAGGAATTCTTCCCAAGATGCTTTTACGAGGATGTGTTTTGGCTAGAAATCAAATATTCCCATGACCCCTGGCTGTCACCTTTCTGGCATGTACTCATACACCACACATCAGACACATATGACCATCTTCAAGCAACTGAGGCTTAGAAAGTAGCAATTAGATACACGGACAACTCCTCTTGGAGCCATGGGCATAGGAAGGCTGGTGGAAGTTCACCCTAAGAACCAGCATGTCAAGTCCAATGCTCTACTGAAACCCAAAGCCGGCAATTATTTTTGAGCTCTGTGTACCCATATGGCTTCAGACAGAGAGAGTCTTTCTCTCCCTGCCTCCCCAACTGTCTGCACAGGCTACCACACCCTGGATGGCTTCTGGTCTTTGGTCATCATGTGGAAGACCTTCCAGAATGACTCCCTAGATCTGGGTTTCTGAGTCCAGGCAGAGTGCCCTCAAAACCTGTGAAAATCCACATTTGCACTGGACAAAACGAGGTACAGAGAAAGGGCATAGGCCTGGGATGGTCTAAGAGGAGCAGGAGTTCTAGAAAGTCAACTCTGATTGCATGCTGTCAGGTGCTGAAATCTCCACACCTTCAGCAATGCATGTCCAGGTCTGCTCTAGCTATTTTTGGGGAACAAAGGCAGCGGTTGTGTTAACAGCAGGAGAAACAAACTTCAGGTCATCATTTCAACCACTGTTCCAGGGTAAAAATCACTGCCTAGCTTATTTGTGGTCTTCAATCCTATACTCCAGCAGCAGTGTCTAATGGCAGAGGAGAGAATATACAAATTTACAGGCGCTTTACCTCGAAATACAAGTTCTGGAAGAAAAGACTGGGGGAGTAACTAGGCCATTCATCCCAGAGGGACCCTAAACCCAGCTCTGGTGCACACAAATGCAACACCCATAAAACCAGCATGTAGCGGAGCCTCCTTAAACCAGACACGAAAACACCTATTAAGGGTCCATGGGGATTAATTTCTCCCAGTGTGAAAAGTCCTGCAAGAGAGGTCAGGGCTTGCTACTGTGCGGAGGTTTGCATGCACCAGAGCCACGTGAACACCAGGCCACGGAGCGCATCTCCAATGGGCTCTAACGAGGAGGTGGACTAAAAGTCTGCATGAAAAGACATCACGGTTACGGCTATATAGCGCTTTTATGTCACTCACTTCTGGGAATGTCGAAGCAGGTCCTACGCAGGGCTCCCCTACCACTGAGATGCAAGGATGGGCTCTATCAGCCCGCAGCCATTGGAGGGCATGTGACCAAAAAAGCAGCAAAGGGTGCAGGATGTCGAACAACTCTGAGGAAGGTAAAACCTAATGTTCCCCACGAAGACCTGGTTAAATGACTGATGCTAACAAAAAATTGAAGGGATTTCACCCAGTTTTGGCCATCACCTTTAGTCATGGCATGAGATCAGCACCTCAGCAGCACTTAAAAAAGCCCAAATTTGGTACAAAGATGCAAGCTCAGCATCAAGACACTCCACGGAGCCAGAGGTGGAGGAGTCTGTCCAGCCTCCGGAGGAGGGCAAGGCTCTTTGCAGGCACCGATACAGCCTAAGGGCAGCAACGACCCGCCTGACCCCACTGCCCCCTCCCAGCAAGGCAGGACCACAGGATCCAGCCTCCCCAAACCACAAAGGGCTGCTACAGTGTCCCTATAGAAAACAACAATGCAGCCAACACCCTGCGCTTTAATCATCTAATTTATTTCTACTTTTCCAGTATTTAAGGGGTTGTTTATGTCCTATTTTACTGCAATGTTCTCACCGCTCATCAACCCCCTAAATGTGAAATATATCCCCAAAATCCCATCTCGCATCCTCACCGTCTGCAGCATCACCTCCCAACTTATAACCACGCTGGCTGTAACAGACAGCCCTTTGTTCTTCCACGGAGGAGAGCGTGTAACATATCCTAACCTAAAGGGAACTATTTCTTTAGTGTACAGTGTAAATTGAACTAAAGTGCCAGAGAAACAGTAAGAAATTCCTGAGTGCTCTCCTAAAAAAACCCCAGCCAAAACGGCTCCTGTATAGGTGACATATAAGATTTCGTAGAAGAGGAAACGTTAGAAATCTAGGAGAAGTCAGTAACATCTTAACTAGCAAATTAAACCCATACCACGCTTGATGTAGAGGCAACCCTGCTAAAAACCCGTATTATTGCCCAAAGAAAGTACTCTCAGAGGGAGACAGGCTGAAAGGTCTCAAGCCTGGCACGAGCTCCTCGGAGATTTGCTGGAGGCAAATCACATAAGATGAAACCTGGACGACTCATCCTTGTCAGACAAAATACGAGACGGTGCCGAGCAAGGCGGAAAGTAAATACCCGCTCCTGTGCTTCAGCCTCTGCCTCGTGCCCCTCCAGCCTTGCAGGGTCCCGTTCCTGCCTCCTGACCCGCCGTGCCGGGTTACGCGTCAGTTATCCTAGCTAGGAAGAAGTATAAGATCCAGTAATTCATACAGGGTACGGATATGAAGACACTAAACAGGACAAAGCCATGGATAAAATCCTCAAAAGCACCCAAGCTGCTAAATTGCCACCTTCAGAAGATCTTTTATTTCAGAAGTAAAAAAAAGGCAACAAAAAACCTCCCCGTACCGATCTTTTACAGCCCTTCTGACAGCACCTTTTCCTTTTACCTACGGCTGTCCCACAAACAGAACACATCAACTACAAACCTCAGAAGTGCTTTCTAGTTGAGAAAGTTTCGCATTTAATTACACAACGCCAACACACATGGCTTTCACGTCCGTGCAGCGTCGCACTCCATCATTCCCGGGAACTCCCCTCCACCCTCCCCCATCAGCTTGATAAACTCATTACGGTGACGAGGAAAGCGATGGGCTTGATGTTAATCATACTGCCGAGACCTACAGGAGCAATAAAACAATAGAAAGCAAATCTCCAATATTTAAGCAGCTAACCGGCCACGTCTGTTAACTGCTGCTGGCCTTTACATCCCCCCAAGGTAATCAGCTAACGCTCGTCTGCTGGTAGCACAGTTGGGTCACGTGCGTTGCTGCTGCGTATTTGGCACGGATAATTGCAAAAGGGAATTATAAAAAGCACTGTTAGATCTTGCTCATGGTTAGGAAAATGTACGGCCGGAGCAACTTGATGAAAATTGCACACAAACATACACAGAGGAATTCGAACGATCAAACATTTTGCAGAAGCGAAATGCATTAACGGAGAAAAACTGCTTTTTAAAGACATCTTTCTGGTTACATTTCTTACAAAACTTCTAAAGGAAATTCTCAATGGCGACAAATTCACAGACCATGGTGAAATCCAGACTAGTGGCTCAAAGAATTAACGGATTGCCCTTTTAAAACTTTGTGTGTGCGGATTTCTCGGAAACAAAGGGATCAACCTGCTGGAAATGCTGAGCGCTTCTCACAAGCAGCATCCCAGCAGGATTTGGCCAAGAAAGGGTGAGCTCCCCAGCCCCTCGCAACTGCCTCCCGCCCCGCAAGGCCACTGCGTGGGGACTGCTGGCAGGAGGAAAACACGTTTAGCAGAAGAGCACCCCTTTAGGAGCCCCGGCAGCAAACCGGGGCACCCTGACATGGAGAGGGGTCAGCTGCCTCCCCTTAGAGGGTTTCAGGTTTTGATCCTCCCCTGGCACCCTCAGTCTCCCTTTGACAATCTCCGTAGGACCTTCCCAAGCACGTTCTGGGAGAATCAAGGTTGGCACAAGAACTGCTGGAAGAAGAAGTTTCCCTAACGACAGCACCCAAACCCAAGGTCAGTAAACAAGATCAGGGGTGCAGGAATTTGGAGAAGTACCCTCATGTGAACTTTAATCTCAGCAAGTTACAAAAGCAAGTTGCTCTCTATATAATAAAACCAAAGTCCAATTAGGAAAGTCAGGTTAGACCGGCTTTGAGAAAATACCCTTTGATAACGACATGCTACATTATCCTTTCACTTCTTTTGGCAGAGAAAAGAGGTTACTGCAGTTTTCTTTGGCTCCTGCTCTCTCCTGTCAATCCTTTGTGCACTCAGATAGTTCAGGTTCAATGTTCAAAAGGAGGAACAGGCTGTGAAACGTCCATCAGCTCTGTTTACCAACAGAACCCGTGAGCAAGGGCAAAGGGAGACGGCACTCGGAGCTGGCAACTACTGCTTAGAGATCTCAGGGTCTGACCATGCTATCTGCTCACGGGGCTCTTCCTGTAGTTGCTGCAAATACTCTTTGAGGTGATTTGCAGCAACTTAAAGTGTGGCAGCAATACTAAAAAATCATTAACGAACGACATAATGAGTCAAGAAACATTCCCAGCCTGTTCTTGCTCATGTTGGCTTTCAACATCTGTGCCGGTGTTCCTAGTCATTTGGCTTAGAGTACAGCAGGACAGTGTTTCACATCATCTGCCAAATTTGGTATTGAAAGGCTGCTAAAATTGCAATTAACTCCTTGAATTAAAATATTTCACTTATTTGCCTCGGGGCCAAGGGTAACACACTCAAGCAGATCTCCATTGTGGGCTGCCTGCAAACTGTTAATTGCAACTCTTGCCTTAAGGACTTAGTAATCCTAGCTCATTTCATACAGTGCGTGGGCCACCTCCTGCATGGGACACTATTTCTACTCCTTAGACAGATGACAGGAAATTTTATCAAACAAGATGAAGACTGTTGCAAGGCCCTTGAGCTACCAACAAACCTACGTGTTCTTTGCGGCAAGCAATGCAGTTAGACTAGCAGGTATCAAAGCCGACTCACATTTTATAGTTCAATAAATGCTTTTTGATAGTATTATTTGCAGAGCAGAATTGGCTCAGCTCCAGCAGTTGGGGGTTGATGCCTCCCCACACTCTCCTCCCTCTGAGTGGGGATGGCCTGACACCCAGAAGTTAAAAAAGCAGTAATAGAATCATAGAACCCTAGAATAGTTTGGCTTGGAAAGGACCTTTAAAGGTCATCTAGTCCAACCCCTCTGCAATGAGCAGGGACATCTTCAACTAGAACAGTTTGCTCAGAGCCCCGTCCTACCCGACCTTCAATGTTTCCAGGGATGGGCCATCTCCCACCTCTCTGGGCAACCTGGGCCAAGGTTTCACCACCCTCATCATAAAAAGATCATAAAAATAGTAAAAATTCTTCCTTATATCTGTACTCCTAAGGGGAAATGTGGGTGAAAAAGGGGTGCTGGTTCCAACTCACCAAGGCAGCCAACGGCTTGGAGTGCCGAGCCTGGGGGAAGATGGGAACCAGCAGCAGGACTCCAGATGTTAGCAGGTTCCTTGAGGAAGGCAAGTTCATTGAATGTGGCTCTAAGAGGAAAAAAAAACCCAAACCTTCTCCCTGCTTGTCCCACAGAGCTTTTGTTCAGCGGCCTCAGCAGCTGAGGGGAAAGCCTAGCACGCAGCCCAGGCGCAGCTTCCCTGCCTTCAGTCACCGGCCACGGCTGCAGGGGAAAGGTGGGCATTCATTCACCTCGGGCTGGGATTATTAAACCCACGTATTGATTGCAGAGACCGACAAGCTTGTGTTACATTCAAATGGATCCAACATGACAGTTCGAAATTCAATATTGTCTCAGTCTAATTGGACAGGATCCAGTTCAATTCCGTCAAATGTCTTGATTAATGCTAAAGCAATAAAACCCCTTTTAGCTATCGAGACGGCGAGGCTGAAAGGGAAGAGGAAGAATATGATCCTTGGAAAATATAGATAAGTGAATTCATGAATAAGAGTAAGATAAATGCCATTTTTAATACAAGTATTTCCATAATGCTGGCAAGGGCAACAATTCACAATCCCCGCTTTTCCATGCAAATTGGTCAAGAGGTAAAAGCTTCTAGTGAGCACCTTGAGCAGTCAAAGCTTTTACCCTCATATACGGTATGACAGCACAGTTATGAAAAAGTTTTATTTCTTTGTCTCGAGTTATTTTCAGGCAGACTAGAAAACTTGGTCACAAAATTGCTTCACTCGAAATCCCATAAAGTGGAAGAAATGGGAACACTCCTAACTCTGGGAAGAGAAACCAGCGTCCCACATCTGACTCCACAGGGGAATTTCATAGCTTAAATCAAATTTTTAAAAGTAGGAATGGTTGTCTTGCTTTAAACTGGTGGGAAAAAGCTCCATAATGCTTTTATCTAAATTTTATCACAGAAGTGGCTGGTTTTTGTTGCAGCACAAATGGCATTGTACAAGAGATGATGGGATGATTCTATACGTAAAAGAAAAGGGCAGCAACTTCAAATGCTTGAAAACATCAATTCTGCCACAATGTCAATAGAATAAGACAGAAAACAGTGGTTTTACTGATCTGTTGAGTTTTTAGGATTGAAAGAGCTAATCCACATTGAGTTACTCTCCCTGCTTTTATGTATAATACATACCAAAAAAGATAAGCAAATTATATTACATTACATATAATTACAGAAGCTCCTAATTACATATCACAATTTCTAGGCAATCTAGCAAACGCCGTGCTTTCCAGAACGGCAATTCCTGAAGTGAATTGTAAATCAGCTTTTGCTTGCCACTGATTTGAAACTTTAACCTATAAATTAAATTAATAAGAGACAAAGGCTTCTTTTGTGCATTCGCAAGCCTGTAGGATTTTACAAATAATAGGACTGGAAAGTGATTTATATTCCAAGATTAAAGGTCAGTTTGGCGCACACGACTTTGGAGCAAAACACCACAGCAGAGACTTACTATTAACTCATTCGTGCACCATCCTAATGCCGTATTCTTCTTTCTACAGAGTTACGAGGGCTTGCAGCGAGCACTGTAATAGTTGCAAGACAGAAAAAAACTGCATTGGAGAAATATGTGGAATTCTTCCCGATCTACGGTAGGGAGGGAAATGTGTATGGGAATTGTATCAGGCTGTCAGCCCCCTGATCACTGAAGTGACATTACCTGCGTGCTGCAATTCAAATCAAGTATATGTTCAACACAGAAAGCTTGAAAACACAGATAATTGCAGGGAAACCGCATAGTTTAAATGTAAATAGAAGATATGCAAATAATTCAAACTTTTACCAGCAAACGGAAAGGCTCCACTATTTATGAAATACTGCCAATGGCTGGTCCTTCTCCTGGACAGATCAACATTTCTGTGGAAATAAAACTTCAAGCTGAAATGAAAACTTTCGGTGCATGCAATAATTCACATAGTGTTAACCTGAGAACTGGAATAGCTTCTTATGGTTATTCCCCTAAGAAAATCCTAGTAAGACTTAGACCTAGTAAGAGTAAGGAAGAGAGATGTACAAACACACCCACCACTGGGAACGCACCTTCTGCAGCAGCACTTTCTTGTGTGTCTGCTATTTTGTAGGCAACAAATTCAATATTTTACTTATTAAATTAGGACAGACTTCTCTATTATGCAAAAATTCATTAAACAATTTAACACATTTAGTAGTCAAAGAAAGAGACGAAACAGTAGCACATTTTCATAATCTGATGAAAATGTAATCTGATCTCCAAAGAAGAAAGCACCAGCTTGTAAACCAACACCCTATTTGTTTAAACTCTATCTGCAATTAAAAGCATGTAGTTATTTTGCTTTCCCTGGAAAAGCAGATGGCAAGGGTGTCGGTTGTTTTTTGGATAATTTAATTGTACGTTAGAGCTCTGTGTACACCATTTTGCAGCTGATACTACATGAAATCGCAGCGTTCATGTTTCAGTTTCGCTTAGACTTCTGGACCATTGAAAGCAAACATTATGAAAAAGAGCACTAAATTTTGGCAGATACCAACAGTTTGCATCATCCCAACCGTCTCCGAAGCAAGGGAACTGGAATGATGGTTAATCCCCTACAAACACTGGGGAAGGTGGGAATGGATGAGGAGATCAACTCTCCCTAGACTGTAGCTGGCATGTTGCTATGTAGGAGACCAGAAAAGACACTATTTAATGTCCATGCATGCCACAAAGGATGATAAAAAACTAGTATATTTATCGCCACGGAGACTAGTTTTGACCATTCAGAGTACGCAGGGGTGGGTACACCTGTATGAGGGCTCTGGGCAAGGTCTGAGCCAGTCCCAAGCTGGATGCCGAGGCTGCCCCGTCACGGCAGAGGGTCCCGGGCCGGGCAGCCAGTCCTGCCTGGCAGATGCGATTGTGGAGCCTGGCGGACGGACCAAGATGATGCGGTAGAAATTGAGGAGTTGCTGACACCATATCAAGGAGGCCAACTGAGCAACTCTCATCCATAAAGCAAGAGAGATAACAGACATGTTACTTGGAAAGACTGGAAAGCTCTTAAAGTTTTCTTCTGCGATTTTCCCCTCTCATTTCTGTCTTCTAGTTGGCGCTGAAATTTGTCACCTTTCTTCTCTTTGCAGATTTATTAAAACATGCCATTAACTAGCTCATAAATCCAAAATTTAAATAATTATCAGAGCATTTCCTCTGTTATCTTCAAAGCTGACAAACCTCCTGGGTCCTGAACGTTTCACGAGCAGTAGATTATTCCCGACAGCCCCTGGTAGACGGAGGGAAGCGATGGGCTCCATCGTTCCTGTCCTCTGGAGACGCCGGCCAGCAGGATAAAAGCCACGTACAAGGATCGGAGCACGGAGAGCTGATTAAGTGGCTGCGAAGTGGGTTGTAAGGATTAATCTGATTAGGATTGAAAAAGACCAAACAGGGGGAGGGGGGAAGAAGAGAAAAGAGGAGAATATTTAAGGCAAGTGATGAGGGTCCTGGGTGGTCTGTAAACGAGTTTGAAACAGTGGGAGAGTGTAACGAAGAGATGAAATCCAATAGTTGTACAGGAAGCTTTCACCAGGCTTAAAACAAATCCTTAAGAAAAACAGAAAAGAATCCAGGAAGAGGAATTGTATTACTGCTGAAAACGGTATTGGCATATTCCCAATGCATTTATAGCGTGTGACTGACAGTTCTGCTGCTGATCCCGGCAGCGGGGAGGGATAACGTCTTCCTACGCTTCAAAAACCTCAAAAGGCTCACAACAGAAAGCTCCCTGGAGGGCATTTCCACTAAACTTTTGCTAGTTTACCCTATTTCGTTTTAGTATTTCTGGAAATCAGGGGAAAGCTGGGGTAACCGGTGGGTGACCCAAGTGGCAGGTGCCACTAACCTGCTTGGCTTATCCCGAAGTGAGAATCACAGAGGCTGCCCGCTCTATGTTTGATTCTTTTAATGCAGTTACTTTTGGTGAAGAACCGCACAGAGAAAAACAGTTCCTGAACTGCACCAAAGAGATAAATAAAATCCCGCAGCAAATGCGAGTGCTCTGCCGCCCATGGTAGCTGGCGTCTGGGAGGGATCGCTTACTGCGTGCTTATCCCGTCCCTCCAATTCCTGCCATTAGTTTCCTTTTAAAGCTACTCTGAAAGTTTCTCTCTCAGCACCTGCTTAAGTCCAATTTACTTCAATAGTATGTGGTTTCCTGAGCCTGGGCCAAAGATGCTGGGTCTGCTTTATGATGCTGGTTTGCAGCTCTACCTTTTATTTTGGTAGTTCTCCGACCAGACACTCCTCCCCCTTCTCCTAAATTCGCTGCCAAGATCCTGGTCCCGACGAAGACGATGGCTGAACTGATGCTGACTTCGAGGTGGTTGGGAATCCACTTACCATTTGTCTGTCGTGTTTGCTGTTCAGGGTAACACAAGCCAGACCCCTGGACCAAACACTGGCTGACAGTAAACCTACGCTCTCACGAGTGCCTGACTCTGGAAAGCGACTTTCCTGCCTGCTCTGCTTGGAATAAAATATCACCTGCCGCGTCCATGCAAGTAGGAGAAAACTGCCTTTGTTCTGCTGAAGGTCCAACATTATTAATCACCCTCGTTCTTCTGGAGCATCCTTTGATTGCAGAAGACCTGTATTCCTTTTCACTTTTTATAAAGCAGCATGACTGGGCATAAAAGTCAGTATTTATCATTATGTCTTCTAAAATCACAAGTCCACAAGGAGGGTGACGCTTCTGAAAATTTACTCCTTCGCAGCTTTCGAGAGCTCAGACCTCATTTTCAGAAGCGCTGATCATCTGCAGCAGAACCTGCTGCCAGCGCCCAAACTCTGGAAAACCGGGCCTCCTTCCGAGAAGTGCTCAGCTGGAAGTTATACAGTCACCGAATCTCTGCTTGCGCTTCTGCCAGTAAACCCGACATGTGCAAACCTGGCAATACCTATCTTCCCAAACTGAGCACAAATTCCACCTTTAAAAGCATTTGCTCCCTCTCTTTTAAAGTGCTGGGCACATTTAACTATTATTAGAACAACAGAGCCCAGCCCAAAGTTGGGAATAACAAACATTTCTAGCAAATGGCATTCAAAGATATCTCGTATCCAATATACAGCACCTGGGATTCATCTAAAAACCTGTCTCAGATAGAGACCTTCTTGCAGCAGCCTGATACAAAATCCAGATACAGCGTAATAAGCTTTTGATGTCGTGTTGACATTTATCTGCCAATATTATTGCTTCATGCACTTACCTTATGATGGATCTTGTTACTTAATTGATCACAGGCGAGGTCAGGAATTGGCCCTTCTTCCAGTGCTCGCACTGACATCATGCAAATCACCAAAACCCAGAAGAAAGCACCTAATCCTCAGCTTCAAATCCACACTAAGCAGCCCCTCGAATATGTGTGAACGAGGACAACTGGTTTTTCAATTACGCCTTCAAAAAGGTCATTTTTCAAAACTTATGACCAAATGGAAAAAAAGAAAAAAAGCTGAACACAAGCGTGCTCTTCCTTTTGGTATCGGTTGCCTGAACTCAAAAAAACAGTTTGCTTTTACAAGGGGAGATGAAAACAAACTGCATTTATAATCTGCCATGGGCAGAACCACGTTTCCTCTGCTTTGCTCTCTTTATGGAGGACTCATCAACAGCTTTGGCTTCTATGGGGCAAGTTGTCCAGTGAGGTCAGAGATAGATCACAACTCACTTCACTCATATTTTTATAAAAACACAGCTTTCAGAGTATAAATTTTACTGTCTCGAGTAACGACAGGCTGTGAGCAACTCCAGAAACCCACGGCACATCTACCAAATCCCACGGTCACTTCTTAAAACCCTCCCAGATGCTGAGGGCAGGCAGGTGCCCTGGGCTTACAGCCATGTGTCCAGCAGTGTTGAGCTCACCCCAGGCCTTGCAAGCACGGACTGCTGGACTTCCAGACCCTTTTCAAATGCTTTTGGAAAAATACGCAAAATTTCCCCGTGTCAAGGCTGCATCTTGTCCCTCCTCCAAGTCTCAACCAATTCCACAGCAAACCTCATCTGATAAGACATGCCCCAGGACTCAGAAGCAGCCCTGACCTCGGTAATTCAACTGCTATGACCCAGCACCTCCTGTCCCAAGGGGAACCAGCAAAATCCATCAGCAAAACCATGCAAGTTCGTGTCCTGCACGAAGGAGGGAGCAGAGACGCAAATTATTCTGCATTCAATGAGACAAAACCAGGCCCTTTCATACCAGCAATGAGAAAAGTTGCCAACCAACTGGCTCAGCCATGGTGTGCCACAAACACTGAGGTGGGTTCTTTGGTTTCCCTTTGGTGGCTCTTGTGAAGGGATGCTCTGTGCTTCCATCAGAAGACATTGGTTTTTGAAACCCCACCTGACAAACCTGAGCTCCCATCGCCAGGCCAGACCTGGAAGTTCCACAGTAAAGCCACCGCTTGGGAATACATTTTGTTGGCCTTAATAATTTGTTATTGTGACCATCGGTTCTGCCATTCACCTTTATTGTCTTTAGAATGGAGAAAATTCTGTAAAGGGCCAATGATTGTAAACTTAGGATGCTACCTAAATATTTTATAATGATATTAAAAAGAAGCTCTCCAAAATGCTTTGCATGGTCACTTCTTTTAAATATTCTTATTTTCTGTTTAATTCAGCACTGTTTCCCTCATACTAATTTGTAACTAAAACATAGATTTTGAGCGTGAGATCCAAGTCCCTGCTTCCCTGCTAGGAACATTTTTGCTTCCAGCGATGCAAACTGTTGGAATAACGCCCATCCTGAGACATCAGATAGCAGATAATTTTTTGATTTATCAAAATGAATCGATAGATATTATTTACTTTTTGTTTCCTAATAGGTTGGAAAAAGCTAGATGAAAAGTCTAACAAGGTCTAATACAGTGAGGAGAAGGGAGAAAAGAAATCAAGAGGCAGTTAAAGAGCAGTTAGAGCTTCTTTCTCATCCTTATCAGCACAGCTATCAGTCAGCAAGCCCGTAATTAGGTATAAAAGACATTGTGCTCTGGAGAGCTTCTCCAGGAACTGGAGGGCTG
The DNA here is from genome assembly GCA_008921705.1 of Burhinus oedicnemus. Classification (NCBI taxonomy): domain Eukaryota; kingdom Metazoa; phylum Chordata; class Aves; order Charadriiformes; family Burhinidae; genus Burhinus; species Burhinus oedicnemus. The sequence goes on from VFFE01007149.1 coordinate 1,736,999, forward strand.
CTGTACGCCAGAAGCTGGAGCAGTGATTGACAGCCTCTATTTAAGAAAAACAGTTACAGAATAATTAGCGACAATTTGTACAAATCAGAAGAAGTGACCTTTGTGGCTGCGCAGCATCTTACATAAAGAACAAAGCTTTTCTCGGCAGCACTGACAAATCCAGAGCTAAAATGTGACTCAGTTACCAAGTAGAGGCTGGTTCAGCAAAGTCCTTCCAACTTTCTTGCTTTGTGGCAACCGACCCATCCCGAGCACCTATGGATAACTCCACAGCAGGGAAGCAAATCCTGGGTCTTACTTCCAACGCTGACAAGGAATTTGTTGGTTGAGGAGTGGGTTTTTGTTTTCCTTTCCCTTTATCCCTCTGCCTTGTCTTTGTCTCAGTACTAAGTTTGCTTTCCTAGCCTGGTTTTCGGCAGCAAAAGATGCAAGTCATTGAGAAGCTCTTGGATAAAAGGCATTCCCTTCACAGAATCATGGAATTTTCAGAGTTGGAAGAGACCTCAAGAGATCATCTAGTCCAACTCCAAGACAACACTTTAAAAAAATTATCTTAAAATTAAAGATATAACTAAAGAGTTGTTCCGGTTGTGAGCGAAAGAGCCACAGGTTCTTTGCCATGGCTGCCACCTCTGCTGAGCTTCACCCACCACTGGCCTGGCCGAGGACAGGCCACCGGGACGTGAGGGACCCCCTGGATGTGTTTAACAGCTCCCGCGCAGTTTCCATGCAAAGCTGGCAGGGGAGGAGGATGCCCAGCAGGGCTCTCCTCCACGCGCTCGCCTGCCCGAGCAGCTGCTTCGGCAGCTGTTCCTACCAGTTGGTGGCTGAATTTTACAAGATATCTGTCTGTAATTAAAAAGCAACAATACTTTGGCAGCCATCATAAAAACGCATCACTGGATCGCATCCCACAGGGAGTACTTCTGCAGTGGAATATGGGGAGACGCAATAGATGTGACCACGTATGACTTTGCCGTTCTAACCCTCTGAGATTATCTCCTTAACTACTCTGCCAAGACCACCACCAGCATCCAAAAACACAAGCTCCATTTGGCCCGGTTGCGGGTCAGAAATGCTCATCTCCTGCCTGTGCCACTCAAACCTGCCCTGTGCCAAGACATATGGTTGCAAGGTGCTCTGCAGTGTAAGCGCAAGGGTCGGAGAGCTGCAGGTTTGGTGGGGAGATTTTAAAAGACGGGTCTTGCACAAGAGGATTTTCTCCATTTGGAGCACGTTAAGACATTGCGCTTGTGCCAGCGAAGCAGCACACCCACAATCAGCAAAGCCTGGGCCAGATAAAGCTTGGCACAGGAGGCAACGGTAAGAGGCCCCTGGGGAGCAGTTGGTGCTCCCCAATCCGGTGCCTGGCTCACAGTCCTGGTACCTACTAACAGCAGCTCGAAAGCTGCTCCAGCCCATGCCCAGGCAACGTCCCGCAAGCTCCAGAAACGGCCTCAAGTGGCACAAAACCTTCCGTAGCAGACTTTTTCCCTGGTCCATGTGGAATTTTGGCTATGGGAGGGAGCTGTTGCATTCTGCAGGGGGGGAAGGATGCCTTCTGGAGCAGGCAGGGGCAGGGGGACACGCTCAGCCACATCTCCCCGCTCACACGCAAGCAGGGAACCGAGGCTGCTCTGTCTCACCCTACGGGTGGGATGCTGCCGAACGCCGTGGGATCCGTGCCATGCACTCCAGTGGAAGCAGAAATGTAGCTCCAGTCTGCAAACCGCTGCACACATATTTGTAAACCATTGTGTACACAGTAGATAAATGCTTAATAATCATGATGACAAACAGACCTAAAACCCAGAAGCAGCCTCCCTCCGCATTAACTGCATCAGGAACAGGTTCCACTGAGCAAAAGCCTCCCTGTTACTGGGACTTCTTACAGGGAAAAAAGCCAGCTAACCACAGCCGCGGTGAAACGACGGCAAACTCAACGAATGATAAATAAAGCCCACGGCATGTCAGACCCCAGGACTTCACCTGCCAGTCACCACGCCGGCATGTCCATTTTCACAGGCTAATGTGGACACCGCTGCACATGAAGCTCCGGGCACCACGGGCATCAGGAGCCCTGACCTGCGTGCACACCAGGGTGCAAACGTACGCACCTACCTTGGAGCCTCTGGCCACGTTAGCAAAGAAACTAATGCAGAAGGAGGTTCAATTCCCTGTTCGTGGTGTCTTGCCAAGCTGGGATTAGAGTTTGGGACTCCTGGCCCCCAGAGCCACAATTAATGCGCCGAGTGTTTGTACCCCCACCCCTCATCCCAGCCTCCAGGCAGTTTCCATGTGCCAGGCTGTGTACGGTGGTATACCAAAGTCTTCTCATCTCCATCAGTGTCTGCCTTTCTCTTCCACGCTTACTGGAGCCCATCTACTCCTCAGGGATCAGAGGAGAGTTAGGCTGGTAGGAAAATACCTTTCCTATGTAAACGGTGCATTCTGCCATTTCTCTCTCCAAATTACACAGCGTCACAGATCGTAAGCCCTCTAAACAGAGGGCCTTCAGTTGAGGAACAGATCTCCATAAAGGCTGGGATTAAGGCCCTGCACATTAGAGAGGAAAGAGGTAGGAAAAATATGCTGCGTTTAATTACCCAAGCCATAACAACATTTTACTATTTTATACACGATTCCTGACAAAAGTGGAAATGTTATTTTCCACGAGCATAGCTGCTGGTTCTACTACAAATAAATAGTCCAGGGCGCGCTCACCACGCGAGAGATGGAGGCCATGTGTTTTCATTAATTCTCTTGGCAGAGAAGCCCGTGTAGATTTTGGACTGCAGCTCAGGACTGGAACAGGAGAGCTGGGGTGGCCAACATACATCACAGCAGACTACATTTGGCCCAGGTCCACTTACGAGCTGGTCCAATACCCAGTTTTATCATCCTAATTACGAGCAGATTCCCAGCTCCCTCCCTCCCTGCCTCGCAGAGGCATCTTCAGCTTCACCCTCTTCTTCCTCCCTCTGGCCGGCTGAAATCAGCAGGTGAATTGCAGTCCTTTGCTGTCGCTGGTAGACAAAGTTTGGCCTCTTTCGTTTTCCTTTTATTGCAGCTTCTTTTGTGCGGATTAAAATAATTGATATTGATAACGTGATCTGCCCCCTGCCCCTGTTCCCAATTACTTGCACAGGCTGGGGATCCTGCGCTATGGATATGACAGGAATGGTCTTAATTAGCCTTCTGGGCTACAGAACTGATTCTGGTTTTGATTTGAAATATTTGGGATTACGCAGGCTGATTGTTGTGGGCTGGGGTCACCGGCGGAGCCGGCCGGGGGATCCTGGGGGGCTCGCTTCGAGCTGGCTTTTCTCGGACTGCTGCCAGGTGGCTGGCAGCACGCGGAGCAGAGTCCTCGCGCCGCTAGGCAAAAACGAAGGACAATTTACTGCAGCCGCCTTTGCGTTCGGGATGAAGAATGACAGCACTGAAGGGTCTTTGCATCCAAATTCTTCCTCAGAATGAAGCAGGACACTGACGGTCCGACAAGAGCTAACGGAGCAGCAGTCTTCATCAAAGGTCACCCTTGCAGCCAACAGGTGAAACCCCGTTAAAAGTAAATGATGATAAAATAAAGGAGCATTAAACTGGAAAAGGCAGATACGGCTTTCTGGACCTGCAAAATTCCATTTCAAAACATGCGACCAAGTTCACTTGGTCACAGGAGCGAAAGACGAAGGTGTCAGCACCTGGGAAACTGATAGATTATTCC
>VFFE01007149.1:1740745-1751706 GCA_008921705.1 Burhinus oedicnemus
CCCCCCCCCCCCCCCCCCCGCCTCTATTTTGGAAAGAGGAATCCTAATCCTGTAACAGGACTGGTAACGTGGTCCCTGGCACTCACATGCAATTCTCTTCACACAAGGGTGGAAAGACAGAGGTACTGTACGAGCATCCCCATTTCCACCGCTCAGCGTGCCTACCCCGTGAAAAGTAATACATAGGCAACACCTTGGAACATGTTCTGCAGGTCAGAGGAGTCAGGTTCTCTCAGCTTTAATTGGAGGGGGCAAATGATTTCCAGACGTGACGAAGGTCCGCTGAGAATGTCACCCCAAAGGTACATCTCCAGGGGCTGTCAGCTCGGGCCCGCTGGCTCCAAATAACGGTGTGCTTGAGGCACAAAGAGGTACCCAGGTCTTACCAACATGGGACAAGCCCAGCAGAAGGCTGAGACTTTGCAGTCTCGTGCTAACAGATGCAGCCCGCTCGCCCGCTCGTTAGATGGACATGGATTATAGATCAGAGCCGTAACAACGTAGCGTGCCATTTTCAGTGGCCGCGACGTAAATCTGGAGGAGGGAATATTGCTTCCGCACTGCTTCCTTCGTTAAAGCAGGGCTACTCGCCTGGTGCAGTGTCGTTGTACACAGCAATTTCTTTCTTTTTTAACACTGTTTATACAAAAGGCAAATGCAAAAATATAGGTAAAAAGAGAGGGGAAGCTGAGCTCCCTCTCTCTATAACCAAAGAGGAGACAACGCTCAGAGCCAGAATACAAGCCACAGTTTATAATCAGAATGCAATGGAATCACCGAAACAGATGTCGAAAAGATAAAACTGTGTAACTCTGAATTGCCAACGATTAGGGCTCAGCATCTTGGAGAGCGCTGAGATGCTCTATTCCTGTCTACATGTGTCTGCGTTTGGGAAGCGTAAGCAGAGAGCAGTCAGCACAATGCTACGGAAAAGTCCTTTCTGTTCCTCTCCTGGAGAATTTTTACAGAGGGAGTTTGCAGTGGGGCTTAGGTTTGCTCCTGAATCAGGCTGTGATGGGGAGAGGAGGGAAGGAGAGAAATTGGTCTTTTAGGACTGTGGTTGGGAAAAACAGTGTCACCAAACTGGCGCATGGACATTGACTGTGTTGCCAGAGACAGGCTCTGATAAAGAAAGAAAACATGGAGAGCTGCCTGGCGGAAGAGAAAAGGTTAGAGAACGTTTTTCAACCAAAGTAAAGCAGACAAGAAATTAGTTTTAACGTGCAGATCACTCACCTCGTAGTGATAATCCATGCAAGTCAAGTCTCTCCAGCAGCGATCTCCTCGAATTTTAATTAGCCCCTGGGGAAAAAAAAAAAATACAAAAAACACAGTCACAAAGGTATTATCTCAAGATGCCAAATACTCTGGTTAAACTACAGGGAGAGCCTGTAGCGGCAGGGAAGTGCAGAGGCTGGAATGACATCCTGGAGACCAACCACATCTGCACCCCAGGCCCAGTTGTTGTCCCCGAGGCCACATAACGCAATGAGACCTCCAGCGTGACTCCTTCTGCTGCCTGTTTACTAAAAATTCGACACAAAATCCTTGTGGAATATGCCACATCACTTAAAGGGTGCTGGGAGATGCTTCACCCACAGCTAAGTCTCCGCAGAGCGGCTATGAGCAGCCCAGTGCTCCCAGCACCAGTTTCCAGCATTTCTGGGTATGAGGCAGGGAGGCACGGAGCATCGAGAAGCCACAGGAAAAGCCTAAAACCCAGGCTCTGCCGCTGAGACATTTCTGAAATGTTACCTGCAGACCTAAACACAGCTGTGTTCACAGTTTTAAAATCCAGACCCAATTGTCTCCCTCTCGCAAAGCCACCTCTGCTGCCGACAGAGAAGGAACCAGTAACACAGACTGGGATGGGGACCCGGCAGCCTCACCAGCCCTGAGCTGGATGCAGAGATGCAATCAAAGTAATTAGAGAAACAAAAGAGGAGAAGGGGAAGGAAGCTGACAGATCTAAACACAGATGAATGCGCTAATGACAGGTCCGCTCCACCTTAGGTTAGAGGTTGGCAATGAAATAAGCAGGTATCAGAGGTTGCCGTGCGATGATATTTCAGGGCAACAAGAGGGTGAAATTTCCAAATCAGTGGGTCCATTCCAGGCCTGGCAGTAATATTGGGATTAAATTTCTTTGCCTCAGTGATGAAGAGTAGAAAGGAATCAGTCGTCCACAGCAGGAAAGACACCTGGCCAGGGATGAGCCTGCGAGCAGGAAGCCTTGCAATCAAGCTGTGCCAGCCTGAAGGTATGCGGGTTCAGCCTGACGGCTTTGATGTATGGCGAAAGGTCCCTGATTAGGATCACAATATCCCAAATTGAGGAAAGCTTCACTAGTCAAAAGCTTGAACCAGCTCTATCATCTGCATACAATTAGGGGGTATTTGCCTACCTCTGACATTGCCCCTAATTATAATGTTCCTGCCTGCCGTAGTAGAAAAATACAGTGAGTTTCTGTATGGACCCGTCGCTGGCTACACCAGGAGCATCCTGAAGCTTCTTTACATTTGCAGTAGGGAAGGTTTTCAAGAAGAGACCAGTGACCTTTCGGTGCTAAAATATGAGAGCTCAGAGGAGAAGGAGACTCCAGCACGATGGCACATCCTGGCCTATTGGTTTCATCCAAATTGCTAAAATAAATAAATAAATAAATAAATAAATAAAAATCTTCACTTGCAGCATTAAACAAAGTTTAGCGGGCTTGAGGCTCAAGAAGAATTCCAAATGCCACTTAAAGACCCTGCAAAAGTGTCCAGACCTCGTAAGTAAATACGCAGAAATATCCAGTTCCCACAACTGTACGTGGGCTGTGTGACGTCTGAGAGCCCAGGGCTGTTGAGCATGGAAAAGAGAGGACAGAGCAGAGTCTGGCAACTCCTGACTGATACAGAAGCAGTCAACTGGGAATGATTATTGACCGTCTCTCCTGATACAAGACGTTCAGGCAACCTGATGGAAGGATCGAGTAGCTGGTTTAGAAATGAACAAAAGATGTACTTTTCCACACAGCAAATCATTGACTTTATGGGAGCCAAAAGTGCAAATGTGTTAAAAAGGTATTAGACACGTTCCCAGAGGACACGCTCGGGGCAACTTCTGAACACAACCTCCTCCTTGGAAAGTCCCTAAACCACTTGACTGCCAGGGGCTGCCCCAGAAGATCACTTTATGTTTTATATTCCTCCCCAAGCATCTGTTAATGGCTGCTATTAGAGACAATATAAGAAGTTAGTTGGACCTTGGGCTTAACCCAACGTCGACATGCTTAAGCAAACAAAGATCCACAAAAATAGTTACAAGCTTATTTGGCAGGTAAATGAATAGGAAATAGGCACCCTTCTTGGTCTGAGCCTTATAACAGATGATGTTTAGACATATAAGTCTTTGTGAACAGGGGTGACCCCAGTAGCCTTCAATAGGGCTATTTACAGCCTTAAATGATACCTGTTATCAGGCACGCTGCTGAGCGCAAGCGGGTTTCACTCATCTGCTGTTCCAAATGATTTTTCCTTATTTTTCCTAGTCATAAAAAATTGAAGTATTTTTCATGCCAATGCTAATGAAGAGGACAGTAAACAGAAACTATTACACATTTTCAGAATCCGTGAATCCAAACAATTTACAACCTGTAATTTTTAGCCAAGAATAAACCTGGAGAACCTGGTAGAGCTAAGGCAATAAAATCCCGAAGTCCTCATGGCACATCTCATGGAGTAGGATGTAAGTCCCCTCTGGCAGGGCCATCTGTACACAATACCATCCTGTGGTCAACGAAGAAAATGCCAGATAGCGCAGGCCCCACGAGCTCTCGGCATCAACTATCCGCTGCAGGAAAAGCATCACCTCACAGAGGTAAATGCTAAAGATGCAACTGAGCACATTGACACCGCCATAACCAGCAAGAAAGAACACGGAGATACGGTAAGGGGTAATCATTATTTTACAGGAGTGATTGATAAGGAAGATAGCAATAAGGCAAAGGTTTCTGCGGTGTCTGACGTGGCTCTACACAACACGGGAACCAAAGCAGTGCGGTGCACGGTCCGTCCCCGGAGGGCAGGCAGCCTGCGGGATGCTGGTACCCTGCACATCCCTGCCGGCCTGCAGACCTGTAAAACTCCCCAGAGCTACGCTGAAGCCTGAGCACCGGCCTTCCCAGCAGCCTCCGGAAGAAAAAGGCACCTTCAAACCTCACGCATGCTGTCGTCTTACGCAGGTTGCAGTGGAAACGGCTGGGGGTGGCTCCATGCACAGCTGAGATGGGTCCACATCAGGAGCTGAGACCTAGAAATAGCCTGGAGGTCTGCATCTCAGCATCATCATGAAAGGGACACCCTCCCACCATCACTGCCACCGCCACCAAGAAAACCCCAAGCAGAGCTGGCCCATAAAGGCAAAGATAAAAGCGTGACGGATGCAAAGTGGTATCACACAAAACTCGCGGGACGGGAAAGCAGAGCGGTGGGTACCGGTGCCTGCTCTGCTATTTTGCTCTCTAGTGAGTTACTCAGCAGATCCCGCCACTGTCCTCCATCACTCTGCGAGGGCTGGAGCAGGGGAGGCAGGGACAAGACAGACCCGCTGTCAACAGTCGCGGCTTCATCTCCCCCTCCCGAATCATCCGCAGCTCGCTCTGCCCCTCGATCCTTTTCTAAAATTACAGGATACGTTGATAGCATCTCACAGGATGTGCCGCAGCTGGCAGCCCTGTCAGTGGCAGGACAGACGCTAAGAAAGGCTCTGTGCGAGAATGCTGGAATATTAAAAAAGGACAGCTATCTTGATGACCTTCCCCCCTACCTTGCCCAAGCTGTTATCAAGCTCTATTATTCAGCAGGGATAATTAAAACAAGTATATGATAAAAAAGCACCATACTGAAAACCAAAATCTTTCCTGCAATGAGTCACTAAGGGAGTTAATCACGTTTTGTTTACTACAAAGCTTTCAAACAGGAAAGTCACTTGAAGCTCTTAATATCAAATCTGTTTTTCAGCACAGAAAACTCCCACTCTCATAATCAGGAGGCGTTCCAAGTCTTCTTTACCCTGCTGCTGTCTTCAGGTCCACTTCCACTCCCACACCGGCACGTGAGTTTTCCAGTTTTCAACTGAATTTGGATCAGGAAACAAGAACATGTGGTGCATGAAAATCGACCTGTCCTGGAGCTTCGTCTCTGCTGAGGACCCCGAAAGCAGAAGGAGCCATGGTGGCTTGCTAAATAATCCTGCTGGGCAGAGTGGTGCATCCCTGGGTATGGACACACTCAGGACGAGCTCTGACATCCCTTACTGCTCCGTGCTCGGAGGCACTCTGTTTTCACACACTCTCTCCCTCATTATTTGGCTTCTGCTGACATTATTGGAAGTTAGCTCCTGTTCTCCTGAAGATGCAAACCCGGTATCCAGGTCCAAGTGAGCACAGGAGGACAGAAGGGGGAGGGGAGGAAACGGGGATCCCCACATCTGCTGGAGTTTGACATGCACTGGGTTTCTTTCAGTCTGCTAACAATTGCCAATCCATTTTCAAGATTTCTCTGTGTATATTGAACTGGCCTGGACTCCACAGCTGCAGCAGATTATGCTGCCATTCCACAGATCAAAGCACGGGGAAAAATCCCCATCCCCTGCTCTCAGACAGGCGGAGGCTAGCGCGTCTCTGATGTACCCAAACCGTCTTCTCTTTGGATGAGGAGAGGACCTGCGAGGGACCAGAAGGAAAAGGAGCCAGAGGGCACGCGCATGGGACAACCCCATGAGACTCCACAAGACCTGGAAGACCCTCCTCTCATTTGGACATCACCTACAAACATCTTGCAAGGAGTATTTTGGGGGCAAATATTAAGCAGAGTTCAAGAGGTGAACGAGATGGACAAATTAAATGGAAAACAAGGAAAGGAAAGAAATCATTTAGCAGCACTTTGGAGAGCAAGGCTCACAACCCCAAAATCGCATCTCTAAGTGCTTCCTTCCTGCAGCGCGTGGCAGTCAGGTCTCACACCTCCAGCTACCTCTGGTAGCTTTGCTCGAGCAGAAGGGAAGGAGAGAAAGGCAACAGCCCGTCTGCAGGCTCTAGTGCCGCACAGTAGTTAGTTTTAACAACATGACTGAAACCGAGCTCCACAGATCAGCCTCAGGTGGGACGGATTTAAGAACAAACCTGATGTTTTGCTGCGTTAAGGCTGTTTTGGAGGCAATGCCTGACCATCAAAGAGCAGGATGGAGATCTTTTAACCAAGGACTTTTCTGTTACTTTGCAGGGGCATTTTTTGAGAGTAGGATCTGCCTGATACCTTCAAAGTCCAATAACATATAAAGGCATTTAGAACGTTCAGTAGCTTCCAGGTGGCAGCTACAGGCACCTGCTATCACAAACCTGCTGGACCAGCCTCCAGCTTAATCGCTCTTTCTCTCACATGTACAAGTTTCTAGTTTTTGTAAAAGAGTAAGTTCAAGGCTCAGAACGCAAATGAACAAAAGCAACACTCGCAGAGCCCTCTTCTTATTTTCCAGTGTTTGGTGTTCTCCATGCCAAGCCTGGTCGCCTTCCATCCCTCCCAACTTTTATTTCTCGCTGTGGTGTTCAAGCATCTTCAGGTACCACATGTTTTTTGATCTGTTAGTTCAGCGCTAATTAATGCTGTCAGAAGTTGGCCATGCTTACAGGCAGGCAATAAGCAGAAAAGCATTTCCAAGGGCAGTGGCTGTTAAATCCTGAGAAACTGCGGCCGTACGCGGGGCAGGGTCTTGCCAGCCCCTGTTTACCGAGGAGCTGAGCTGCGTACCGAGCTCCAGTTGCTGGGTGATACGAACTGACGGGTAAACCTTTGCCCGCTGCAATTCACCTTGAAGACCGGACCGCACCTCAACGCACTAAACCATCCCAGCTTTTATGGCCCTTTTTGAAGCATCCTGAAGATACGAGCACAATAAGACACCATCACGAAGAAGAGGACAGCCTTTCTCATCCTGCTTTCAGCTCCTTGTCCAACACAACCATCTCCCTGACTTTTTATTAAACTTGCGAAGTTAGGCTGCCCGCGCAGCGGGGGCTACGTGCCAGCTGGTAACGTCATTACTCCTGGATAGCTTACAACACACCGACCGCATTTCACAAGTCTGAAACACAGAAGAAAACCTCCAGATCCCAGGCAATTTGAAACAGCACCTGACGCCACGCTGCATATGGGTATTCACTATTCGCACGGCGATAGCACCGAGGAGTTAGTGTCACCAAGCAGGACCCGGGCGGGCGGGATGCTGCACCAATGCAGAACAAAGCTGTGAGCCCCGCGGGTACCTCATAGCATCATTTAGGTTGGAAAACACCTTTAAGATCATCGAGTCCAACCATAAACCTCACACTGCCAAGTCCCACTAAAGCATGTCCCCAAGTGCCACATCTACGTGTCTTTTAAACACCTCGCACCAGCCAGGAGCACCCGGTCCTGTGGCACACGGCTTCCGCTGTCAATTCAAGTCACTGCTATTACAAGAAGTCATTGTTCTCATTTACACACATTTTTATATTATTCCAGCTTGGCATAACGCTCCTAATATGTGGCAATGTAATCATTTCGGAAACACGGAAAAGATGCGCTATAGGAAGCTCAGCGCACTAACTTGTTTCTCGTTTTCTAAATTTCGAAAAGACTTGAAAATGGGGGTTTTTTTCTTTTTTCTTTTTTTTTTTTTTTTTTAAGCTGGCAAATTTAGGAAATTTCTTCCTAGTTCTGAGCTAGCAGAGCATTAGCTAAAACTTGAATTCTGCATTTATTTTGACATAAAGATTGGAGACTAATGGGCAGGAGATAGGGATTTTTGACAACACTTTTGAATTTTTCCCTTTTTATGATCTGCTGTAATCGTTAGATGAAACGGTGAGGGGAACGGGAAAAGGGCTTTAAAGTTTATTTTCTTTTCCCAATGATACAGGCAAATGCACGCTCACATGCTTACAACCCCGGGAAAAAAAACAAGCACCCCCAGAAACACCGGCTCTGTTTGCACATTGGGGGTGGGTGAAGGGACTTTCAAAGCCCTGCATATCAGAAGGGAAAGGTATTCAGTAATACAAATTAAATATAAGCTAAAGGGAAGGAAACAGGTGGCTAAGTGAACCGACAATTGCCCTTTCACCTCTGTGGCCTTGCTTTGAATCCCGCTCTAACCAGAATTATTAAATTCATACTGATGGGATGGTGGCTACAAAGACACCGGGGTTTGATCATTTCGGCCGAGCTCGTGGCAGCCAGACCGCGCACACAAGCCCCTTCCAGCAGGAAGAAAGCCTGGCCTGGGGAAGGGGAAAGTTGAGATCTTTGTCATATTAATTTACAGCTGACTGCGGCTCCAGGCCATTCTGCACACTCAGAAATCTCCTCGCGCTGCTGTCCGCATGAGAACTATAAAATGTTAACCCTGGATTGAATTAGCATCCAGAATGAAATATGTGCTCAATACCTCCTCCCCTACGAAGTTTGCTCCCTTTAGGGCACGGCTGAGGAGCGCAGGGGAGGATGGAGATGCAGCACCTGCTTGTACTGCCAAAGCACCAACCTCCGGGGCTCTCAGGCTCTCACAATTAAAGTGCATTAAATTCACCAGCATTTTTCACAGGGGAAGGAAAATTACATTTAGGATTTTTTTTTTTTTTTTTTTTAATGGTGTTCAATAAAATGCCTGGTTTTAATCACCAGAACCGCTCTGCTGTCCTCGCTCAGCATCCACGCGCTTTCCATCCGCCAGCCCCGCTCTGCGGCCACGCGTTCACGGTCACGTATAAACAGCATTTCCCAAACTCAGCCGATGTATACCCTGGATACACCTCAGGTGTCACGGATCACTTTTGTCACGGTACTTCTATTTTATTTGTCGGCTACAGATATCAGCTATGTGGAACAAGACACTATTTTGCCTCCAGCATCATCACTACCTTTGACAGCGATAGTGATAGTTACTACAGGGTTAAAGGAAAGATGACCACCGCACAGTCACTTGAGCAGATCCACAAGCAACCAGAGAAAAAAAATAAATAAATGTATTTCCCAGCAAATTCTTAGCAAAAATTCATCCTCCTGCCTGATGCAGGACTTGACCCAACCGGCAAGGCACCGAACCAGTCTGGTTTATAAAACTCAGTTAGCCTGCTGAAAACTAGCTATTTATGACTAATAAATTCTCTTTCAAATGCAGTAGATTGTTGTATACATTTACGAGGTTTGCCAACTGGCAGCCAGAGAACTTTGGGGTGGAAATCAAAATCACCCCTTAACTCCCACTGAATCAATTCCAGTCTCGCTTGATTGAGTAACCTCACATGCCCCCTCTCTCTTTCCCCATCACTGAAAGAGTATCCAACAAAAGGGATTTCAGGGGAAATTAAGCCATAGAGAGAAAGTTTACCAACAGCTTTTGACTTCTACATTTCATCAGTTTGATTAAATCGTGGCAGAAATCCCAAACCTAAGGCCGCAGCACACGGTGGCACAGGAAGGCAGAACCGAAGAGGGATGTGAGCCGGGCAACTGCCCGCTGCGTCCTCTGAAGACAACTCACTGTTTGGTTTTAGGGTACTAAAATCTGAATTTGCACCGTGGCCTGCTGGGGATCGCCTTCTCAAATCACAGAGAGGATGAACATGTGAAGAGAATGGGTCCTTGCTTTTCTACCACATTTTTTCGGTGAGAGGAGCACATCTGGACACTGCTCCTTTTTATGGTATCATCCCTAGCTCCTGCCATTAGGATTAAGCTAAAAACTGAGTCGTGAAAACCACCTGGTCCCCGCTACCACTGGCAGTGGCTCCGTAAAGGGAAACACCCCCTGAACCCCCAGGATGTGCCCCAAACCTTCTGGATCTGCAGAAGTCTCAGAGCATGGGAACTGTGCAGATCCATCCCAGGGGAGGCGGAGAGGAGCCCTTCCACTGTGTCCACATCACAGCCACCACGGACAATGAGAATCACAGAAACCCATCTCCAGTCTGCCCCCTCTGAGGGTCCTCCACCCGCTGCCCACTGCACAACCCAAGGCTGACGTCCCACCTGGATGCAGCTCAGCGCCCCAAAGGACATGAGGAGGAGCATCCTCCGGCAAAGGTCCACACCGGTCTAACCTCCAGCTCCCCCAGACCTTCTGCTAAGCTCTCAGCCCATCTCTGCCCCATGCAGATGGGTGCTGGCCACCGTCTTTCACCTCCAGCTTTACTTCAGACCTCTCTTTCTCTCCTTCCCACCTGTGTTCACTCTCCTTTCAATCGCCTTTCTAATGAGCTGAGCCCTTTCTAATTAAACCTGCCTACAAACGAAATCCACAGCACTGCCCTTGCTCCCTCTCCCCCATCAACTCGGTCAGCCCCGCTTTCGTCCCTGACGCCCCTTCCCCGAAAGATGAAGCCCAGGCACAAGTATCAGTTCAAGAGCCACCATGGACGCACCCTCATGGACAACTCCGTAAGGATTTTACGCTTCGCATAAGGAGCGGAGCACCTCCAAAGAAGATAAACTGTTTCCTTATTTACTTGATGCCAGCAAACATGATTCCCGGACCCAGGGGTGATCCATCACCCGTCGCTGCGGAGCGGAGCAGCGTCTTGCTCTGCACGCCCCTGAGCCACGCAGCTCCCGCTCCGACACCACTCGAAGGGAGGGAAGCGGCTGAACTCCGACACGCCAAATCCTTCCTTTTCATCTTCCGCAGATTGCTCTGCCCAACTGTACCCCTCTCAGGCTGCTGTACTCTGGTGATTCAAAATGAAAAAAAAGCCTAAATAATTAAAATGTCATTCAAGCTCTAAGCCGATATGAGTCACTGTTACAAAAAATATCTTAAAAATTCTTTCAGGAGTGGGGGATAATTATATTCCTCCCTATCTATTGATTTTTCTCTACAATGCAGATGTCAGATTTTCCACGGTTTTTTTCTTTTTCTTTTTTTTTTTTTTTCTCTGG
>VFFE01007149.1:1751726-1828699 GCA_008921705.1 Burhinus oedicnemus
CCTCTGTTCTGCAGCGGCTTCTTCCGAGGATGTACTTGAACAGCTTGGAGAGGCAGAGCTTGGACTTGGGGGGGGTGGGTTCGGTCTGTAGTTATATTCAGAAAGGCAAATCCAGAAAGTGGGGAGAAAAAAAAAAAAATAAAGAGAAATTTTGTTTCCAGAAAGTAAATCAAGGGGAGGGACCGCGAAGTCACAAATCGTGACTTGAAAAGATGCACTTGGGTTTCCCTAAATTCCCCCTGTACCCCTCTGGCCTTCCGCATGATGCACCCTGCGTAAGGAGGAGCGAGGGGAGCGACTCCTGGGAAGGTCTCTCCAATGCGAGAAGAAAACCCCTTCCCTGGGTGGCCCCGTCCCCTGGTGTGCCACCAGCCTGGCGAGCAGGGACCAGCCCCTGCAACAGTTTTGAGGGCATCGCACAAAGAAGACGTCAAGGACACTGCACACACAGCAGATTATTATAGTATTATTATATAAGAATACATATATATTAAAAATATTATTATTCTATTATGACATAACGCACATATTGAAGTATCTAATTCCTGGGGCAAACATGAGGCTTGGGCTTAAGCTGCCCGAGCCCACGGCGCCGGCCGGGGAGCGGAGCCTGCAGGGCACGGACCCATCTGCACACAGACCCCATGGAGTCCTCCCAACCCCAACACCTGCATCAGCCAGTGATAGATTGGCAGCTTTAAATCTGAATTTCCTTGCTTTGGGCACTTTTAAATTAAAGTGGTAATGTGCTTTAAATCCCGTTTCCCTGCTTTTTCACTACACTCTTCAATCCTTTCCTCCAGAAACTAATCAAGATGTCTCAGACTCACTTATACTCTCTGCTCCAGCCACCTTCCCTGGTAACTTATTCCATATGTCTGTGATCCTTTGCAAGACACAGCTCCACCTTAATTCCCTATTTTTACTTCCAGTTTCCCAACATGCTGTTACACCCCACCGGCGCTTGAATCCCCTCCACCTCCCTGTTACATCTCCGGTAGTGATAATTATTTGTAGAGACCATCACATCATCAAGCTGGCAAACATGACCCGCCTCGTCCTTTGAGTAACGTACGCATCTCAGCAGTGCTGCCTGCTCTCTGCTAACGGGGCACCGCAAACCCATCCTGATGGAAAATAGAAGTGCTTATTGGAAACACTTGAGAAACGACCACCTCTCCATCAACGGTGCAAACAAGCCCTGTTGCACTTGTATTTACGTGTCTATCCTGCCATGAAACGGGGAGGCAGCGGGCTTGCAGGAACAAGAGAGTGGGAATCTTAAGGCGTTTGACCTCCTTGATCACCACTTCTGACAGCTCTTCCCACTGACACCTCCCTTGTTCGGAGCGTGTGTTGGGACGGGATCCATGTTATCAGCACAGCAACTACCAGCCCTCGGCTGCGTGTAAAACAGGCGTTACAGTTTGAGAAACCCACAACAATTTATGGTCGTTGAGACAATTATTCTATGATCCCATGACCCCTCCTCACCCAGGAAGAGGAATCAGGGAAAAAACAAGGAAACCCAGGGGCTGAAATATAAACAGATTTAATAGAATAAGACTAGATAATTAACATTAATAACACTAAAGAACCAATATTGAGCCCGATACCAATATAAAATATACAAGGATTATACTCAGCCAATTATATCCATAGGAAGCTGTGCACTCCCAGCAGCGGACGGCAAATGTCGGACACTGCGAGCGCTTTGGCTTTGGGAGGAAGGGGAGGGCTCAGGGGTCCAGCACCGGGGCAAGTTGTTCTCTGGATCACCACCATCAAGGGATAGAGAACTTCGCAGCAAACTCTCTAATTTATATTGAATGTGCCGTTCATGGTATGAAATAATCCTGTTGGCCAGCTTGAGTCAAGTGCCCGGGTCTCGCTCCTCCTTATCACCGCACCTGGCGAGCTCAAAAACACTGAGACCTTGACACCCGCACACCATAGCTGGCTATAAAGTAAATACTTTCACAAATTCGGACACTAGAGTCTTCTAAAAGTACAGTTTTCCCAAGCATGAGAAGAGAAATTAGCCCTGTGTCGCTCAAACCAGGACAACGGGGAACTTCCAGGCTCCATGTTTGTGTCCCACAAAGAGAAAGGTAGGGAGGGAAGAGGCACAGGAGACAGATTTAAATGGAGATGATGAAAAGCCACATAAATTGAAGCACACCATCACTGTGGGACCAGAGGGACCACTAACACCCGACAGCATCGCGGCCGCGTGCCACCTGCGAGCAGCCAACGCTGCCCTTCGCTCTGGTGCGAGAAAACTCAGTCCCAGCTTTTGCTTCTTGTTGGCCTCGAGTCCAACCTGACCCGGAGGCATTTTGTGTGCCTCATGTTTTACAGGAGGAACGCCAGCCGTAAACGGATAATGATATTTCCATGCTGCTTTTAGCACCAGCCCTCCAAGTGCCAGCTGCGCGGTCGCAGTAAAACAGCAGCAGCTCAGGCTTCCAGGCAGGGCTCCCTCGCACGACTTGCTCCTCTAACTTCATCTGCAGCAGCAATCCAGGCCGTGAACGGCTCATACACGCTCGTTAAAAACATTCACGCATACTTCAAATATCTCCAAACCTCAAATAACACGGAGCGGGAGCGACAGCACACGTGCAAACGCTACCACGAACACCCATAAAAACCACTCATGTCTCCTCTGCTCAAAGCTGCCCGCTATTTAACGCTCTCCCCAGCTAAGCCAAAGATGTAACGATGCAAGGACGGATCTTGGCAGGCCTGAACCCGGCTGTGCACGATTTTGGCAGCACCAGGCACGACAAACCTGCCCAAGCGGGAAGGGGCCCCGGCACCTCGCTGGGACTGGCACAGCATCCTTTGCTAGACGGGTCTCCCACATCCTCGCTCCTGCTCTGCCCATGCTCATCCCAGTTTCTCCCCCCGCCCCTGGCTCAGTTTGGGACCTGTTTCCCCATCCCAGTCCCTAAATCACATTTTCTGTCCCCAACAGCAGACCAGTTTTTATAGGGGACTTGCTGCTTGCTTTGCTTTTTGACCCATAAGTCCTTGACCTGTCCCACCGTTACCACAATATTTGACTAGTTCCAGTTGGAAGAGGCAATACTATGCCAAGACTTAGACCCGAACTCATCACTCACCCTGTTTTTATCAGCTTTATCGACAGAAAGATGTGCTGGTAGGAGGGAACAGCCCCCCATTTAACTGCCTCTTGTCAAAAAACCCCTCTGGTGTGAGACTGGAGGAGCTGTGTGTAACAAGCAGGGGCAATCCTTGGGAATAACTGGTGAGGAAATCATAAAAGTCATGCCTGCAGTTAAAAGCATCAGCCTTTGCAAGTCAAGATCCAGCTCGATGCATACCAAGATGCAGCCTGAGCTCCTCCGCGGCACGGCGTGGCATCACGCTGCCAGCTGCACGGGGGTGTTAAAGCTCCTGCAAGGCAGGAAAACCCCACGGCAGAGAAATGGGGAGATGCCCCCACCACCCAGCACTGCTACCCCTTGCCCACCGAGGCTCAAGGATGAACCTTGTCTACGGTCCTTTCCAAAATCCAGTTAAATCACGTTCCTGTACTCCTACCCTTGTACACGTGTTTTTTCAGTTACTAAGTTTTATCAGTGTTACTATAGTTACCCACACAGGTGGTGACGAAAATCAAATTCTCACATTTCTGAGCAAGTACGCACGCAATGTTTCTTAGACACTCAACTAAGGAAGAACCAGAAACTGTATTTTATGGTTTACGTATGCCATCACTAACGATTTTCAGGATCCAAAGAGCTACTACGAAGTTTCAGCCACGCAGCGTTAGCAGCTCACCAGCTCACAGCTACTCCCCAACACCAGCGGGGCAGGCGTGTGGATTCCCCCAGCACCTTGTTTTCCTCTGCAGCAGGTAATTACACAGAATATACGAACTCGACAAAGTCGTCATCCACTTTCAAGTCTTCTGCAAAAAAATGAACGGGACTAACATTTGCTGAATGGCGTATTAGCCATAAATGATATTTTTCTGATAAAGGAGAGCTCATGAGCCATGTTGCTGCCTATCACAAAAAAAAACCAACCCAAAAACAAAAAAGCGAAACTTGCCCATCTCAGAGGTAAAGCCCACAGCCTCACCTGGTGCAGTAGATAATCACAGCCCTGCTAATTAAACCAGAAGCTGCCCCCAACAGCCCAGCCAGAGCATACAGCCCAGACAGCACAAATGGGACTTGGCTTTGAAAAGCCACAAGATGCAGGAGAGATGCTGCTCCACCGACCCGGGGAAGCACAGCTACTCCTCCAATGAGTCCCGTTACTGGGGATCGGGTGATTATAAAAATCTGCAGTTTGGCTAAATGTCTGTCAGGAGCCAAGATGCCCCCCAGGGCCCTCAGCCTGCGGCGAGGTGCTCGGAGAAGAGGCTGGCCCAGATGGGGGAGCCGGGCCAGCAGCACACAGACACACCGTCCTCAAACCCATCAAATGCACCGAGTCCAACAGCAGCTCTACGGGGAACGGAGCAGCTGGGAAACACGCTCTGTCTGCTGAAAAATGTACCTACACTTGAGAGAGGGCCGAGGCTTTGAGAGCGCAGCATCGTGCCTTTGATGTCTCCCCCAGGTAGCTGCAGATGTCAAAACACCTAATTACCACCAGGCAACGTTGCCGAGCAGAACACCTTGCTGACAGCGCGGGCTGCTCCTTTCGGCAAGTCACCGTGGTTTGGTTAACGTCCTTGGTTAACGCCTGATGGGCTGAGCACGCACCTTTGCTTACCCACCTCTTGATCCTTGGGGAAACACAAAACAACGCTTTGCATCTTCCAGGCTTCAAGAAATTGGAGTGACAGAGAGTCACAAGCAAAACGACAAAGCCATCAAGTCACCGAGCGCTTCTGAGGCAAATCAGCCCCGTAAATGTCTGTTTGCGTCACTTATTTCCTAACAAGCTGCTCGCTCACACAAAGGGACCGCTATTCTGTTGCCTCTGCATGTTCCTAAGCAGCATCCGTCTTTACATCCTGCACTAATGGATTATTAGGAACATCAAACATATAGATTGAATCACATAATTATGCCTTTTAAAAAGTCAGCAATATTTGAGATCAGCCCAGCACTTGCTGCCAATCAAACCCCAGACGCAGAGCCCGCCTGTGCTCCTCGCCTCCTGCAAGTACGCAGCCGGGATTATTTTACTTCTCATACGCTGTATGTCCCCCAGGCGAGCCCAGCCAGCCCCCAGGGAAGGCACGCACAATAAAGCAAGATCTGGACATGATTTTTTCGGGGAGGATTAGCCAGGAAATGGCAAGGCTCCCTTACACCGGTCCGGAGCTGGACGACGGGGCTCACGTGCTTCAGCAGCAAACACCCGGTTAAGACTAAGAGAGGAGGAGACAGGACCACTGCTGAGCCTCAGGAGCAACATTCGCCTCCTAAGCAGGAGAGATATTAACAGGGGGACACGAAAGAGAAGGCAGCAGCACAGCAGGGGAGCAGGCACAGTGCCTCCGTGAGCTTCACGTGCTGCTCAGACACCTTCCACCAGCTCTGTGGACTTCTATGGTTTACAGGGCAGAAAGTATAAAGACGTATCGCTGCTCCAATGCTGCTTACCTAGGAGGTTGTAACCAAGCCTGTGGGGTGATAGGACATAGGAAGCTTTTGAGATGATGGTTAACGTGCTCTGGGGAGACCGCTAGCAACAATCATGCCTATTTGGGTTAGGAAATATCATCCTTAAGGTCCGGCCTCCCTTCTTTACAGTCAGGTTTATTTTGTATCCAGCAGCTCACCGGGCTTGATCTTCTGTTCCTTCACAGGCTGATACAAGAGGGGCTGCAATGGGCACCGGCACATCAGCATTCATTTTGGTAGGAATTCCTAGTGCTTCAATGCAAAGTCTTTGGTTGCTAGAGCTCCGCATGGAAAAAGTTCCCAAATACGATAGGCTGAACAGAAAAAAAAAAAAAGGAGCTGACAGGTGAAATCCACCCCCATGTACTGTTCATTATAGAGGAACAAACTGCAGAAAGCAGGAGAGCTACGGGATAAGAACCTCAAGGCTTCACTGGGAGCCATCACATTGCAAAAGAGAGACAAGCTTGCCGATCTAAGGTGCGTTTCAAACCCGCACATGGCACTGCTCACCTAACATCCAGCAGAAGGTGAGAAAATCCAAGCCGACCCGAGGGAATGCCATTTGTTTGGAGGACGGCATTTTACAAGGAAAGCCTCACCCCAACGAGCCAGCAGAGTCCCCGGAGAACCGTGCGGGAAGGCGGAACTTTCCTTCTGCGTAAGGTACAATCATTGCCAATCCCACCCCTGGGAAAAACTTCCTTCAGCCGACATTTGTGCACAGGCTTCAGCTCCTGCCCAGCTTAGGGAAGAAATCAAAGATGGCCTGTGAGCAGGTGCACCTGCGCTCCAGGAGGATACTTCGGTTTCACGCATTAAACTCGCTTCCCGGTGCCTGCAAGCATCATTACCCGGGCTGAGAAGGAAATGTACATGTGTTTGGGCCCCAAAACATTAAAGATACCATCAATCACCGATTTCCACTTGCTTGTATAGATCCCCATTTAATGACCTTTCCATGTTTTCCTGTCCCATGCCTGTTACTTATATATCAGTAACCCAGACAGACGAGGGACTCGTGGGGCGGCATCTCTTCTGCAGAGGGCTCTCCCTAAAATAATGGGAGAGTTATTACTCTCCAGATAAAAATCAAGAAGCAGCACAGAGATAACGGTAACAAAGATGTTTGGTGAGCATGGTTTTCCTTTATATCCAACCTGTCCCATAATTCAGAATATATATTACAAATTAGCAGGAACAGAGCAAAGCTCAGTCGGACTCCCATTTTAAAAGGCAAGCAGGATGCAAACTTGGCGATTGTATAACTTGTTAAGAAAATTAGCTGTGTTTCCCTACATTTGGTGTCACAGACTGTCAATTCTTTTTATAATCAGCATCGTGACTGAGAAGCACGACAGAAGCTGAGAAGCACCAAGACCACCGGAGGCAGCCTCCATCCATCGGGGACAAAGAGGCTATGCTGACACTTGGTGAAAATGTCATTGGTGACAAATGGCCCCAAAAATACATTCACAATGAGGTTCCTGGAAAACAAACAAACAAACAAAAAACCCCACCCCAAAAACCCCAAACCCCACAACCACACCCCCCCTTCCAAGCCCTGCAGTCAAAGCAAAGTCTAACTTGCTTTTAAAATAACTTGCATCTTGGACTTCACCGGGTCAGAGGACCAACAGGGATCACGGGATCTAATCCGGCAAGACAGGGAACACTCTCAGCTCCTCTCAAATCCCTGCACAGGGGTCCTGCAGAGACTGGGACCCCTCAGGTCACCCACACGGGTCCCCACGACTGTCATTAAAGGCCAGCCAGCGCTGCGTTACTGCACTCACAAATCTTTAACAACTTAGACTTCTGCTGCCCTCAAACATATAATGAAGAAACCACACAGGCCAGCGACTAAAGTGCTTATCATTCTGTGCTTAAAGGAGCGGACAGGAAATTTAATTTGTCATAAAATGTGGATGGATATTTCTGGCAGGTTAGCAGCCTTCAACTGCGTTCCCTAAATAGTTGCTTAAAATACTTGAAAACTACTGTAGAAGCCATGCCTCAATAGTGGCTGGTGTGTTAAGTTTTAAGTGCTGCTTTAAACTTGTAGAAATCCTTCCTCAGGGGGAGAGCAGCTACCCTGGGACCGTGACCTCCCCACACCTATCCCGTGGCTCGGGGACACACGGCTCCAGCCAGCTTGAGGGTGGATGTAACTGGCACCTTCTCCAGCCAACTTTGAAAGATCGTAATTTTAACCAAGTCAAGGTGAGAAACGGGAAAGCATCAAGAACAACAGACACTTCCTCACAAAAAATTAACACCAAACCCACCCTTAATTTCTCATCCAAAAAAGTTTCAACAGAACCGTTCTCAGTAGACCAACGTCATACGCTTCATGCCTGTTGGATCAACTGCATGGAGACCCACAACTCATCGTCTGTGATGTTCACGTGGACTGCAAATTCTTGTCCCCAAGGAGCTCCGCGCAGAACCAGCAGCAAGTCAACAGGCCATCCCGTGCAGAAGTGACACTGAGCAGTACGTACCGCCACAGACCCAGCCCTGACGCCACGGGGACAGTGCCTCTGTGCAGCAAGAGCCTGCTGCGGTGCCAGCCCTGAAGCACCCCGACTGCTTCTCCAGGTGATGGACCCCAACGCTGCAGCAGAGCCCATGCACAGATTTACAAAATGTTGGTTTACGTCAGGCCGTTTTTAAGGATTATCTTCCATTATTCTCTCCCAAAACAATACACTGCACTTCACTTGGCTATCACACTTCCCTTCCAACATCATTTTCCCATAAATAGCACCAAGCTCCGCAGACGCTCCCATTTCGATCCCTTTCCTATCAGCAGTTTTGCTAAAAACCATTCCTGCTTTTTTTTCCAATAGCAATTTCCCAGCTGTCCCAGGAAAAGACTCTTAAAACAGATCACAAGAGCCTAAATAATTTTGCATTTACCTACCTAACCACAACAGCTTGTTTGCCGTGACTGTCCTGACACTGTGTGTTCAGCTCACCACGGAGATCTTCCCATTAGCTCCATCTCCCGCTCCCATCCTGGGGAGTGTCAAACAAGACCCTCTCTCTGCAAGAGTCAGGCTTCCTAAAAGACTGGATTTCTATCATTTAAAGTAAAGTTGCAATTACAGATGCATCCAGAAGCCTCCATCCCAGCGTATGGCAGGAGCAGTACAGTGGTGTCCCAGAGTGATCAGACCCATGTTTATAGCTGATGCCAAGGGATGGGATGCAGAGAGGCTCTTGCTGATACCGATTGCTGTCACACCCAAGGGCAGCCAACTTTGTTACTTGCCCCGTCGGAGGGTCGGAAGTGGAAAAGTGTAGAGGGGTCACCCCTGCGGGGAGGAGTGGACAGGACAGGTGACCCAAAACTGACCCACAGGGTATTCCATCCCATCTGCCTCATGCTCAGTATAAAAGCTGAGGGATCAAAGGGTCAGCTCCTTCTTCAATGGCCGGCATCCGAGGAGGACTCTGTCTCTGTGTCTGCCTTTGATCCCGATCCTGAATTCAGATCCAGAATCCAGTTCCCATCCGTCACTGAGTCCAGTCTGGGATCTCCCCAGTGCTTGCTGGTGATGTGATTGTCATCCTGGGAGCTTGATACAGTTTTGTATATATTTCATTATTTTCTTTTTTTAAATTATTTTATTATTAATATTTCATTAAAACAGTTTACTTCCTTCTAAACTCTTAAGTCTCTTTTTTCTCTCTCCTGTCTCTCTTTGGAAGCGGAGCAGGAGAGAGAGCGAGCATCTGTTGTTCCACCTGATTGGGCCAATCTGGCCCAAACCATGACAAGTAGGATGCTAGAACAGCATCCTTCACCTGAACTCCAACCAAAAGCCTTATGGCACTTTAAAAGCATTATAAAGGTGACTTTGTCCCATAAACCCTTCCTGAATATTTTCAACGAGCAGTTGCATAAAAATCTACGGGATTATCTACATAGGCAGATACTCTATAGGGTCACAGAAAGCTGTGCTGGAGTGGACCTTCAGAAGTCATTTTATCCATCCGTATTGCCCTGCAGCAGGACCATATATTTAACTAATAATGAGCAAGAAATGCAGAAATTAATAACGAACAAGAATTGCAGCTTTAGGAAGCTGAGCAAAATTTGGCAATGCTACAAAATAGCTGTGGCAAAGAAATGAATGCAACATCCAAGAGTGGGTTTTGAAATACCACTTGCACGACACATAGGCAAAAGCAAAATTTTCTGCTCTTTCAAGCTGAATTTGCTGAACTGCCACGGGTTGGGAAGCCGCCCTTTGACGCAACAAGCGTACAGCATGCGTTTTCCAAGAATGTCTACTGCGATAACACATTCTCCACTAACAAAGTTGTCTTAAAAACAGGTAACACTAAGGTTAACACACAAAAAATTGTCTTTCACTGATTTTATTTTTTTAAGAGCAGGAAGATAATTAAATGCTTATTGAGCTCGACTACAGATTCAAGCACTTTAGGAGCTGCGCTGAGAGAAGGATTTTAGAGCTAATGGATACAGGAATGTCCCACCTGCCTGCAATTGCCTTCTACAGTGATGATCCTTAACTTTAAGTTTTGGGATATTTTGAGATATCCAAAATGCATATCGAGATGACGGGATAACGCCCTTGACACACCTGTATTTTAACAAAGATATGTCAGTTCCTAATGGATTCTTTTACAAGCTACTTGGGAATTTCCACTGGCACTGGGACGGTAATGCAGCAATTGTTCTCTTTGAAAACACAGAGCAGAGACTGACATTTCAGTCAAGCACACACAAAGAAATAATAACTCAGGGTACAGCTCCTGGTTCCTGGGAATTACCCACTAGATTCCCAACCATCTTATCAAAAAGCCACAATGCCCAAGTCTCAAACTTCACTTTTATTCCTCTTCAAGAGCCAATCACAAGAGCAGCACCAACACAGATATTCTTACTCTACGTTTATCCTCCTTAAAATAAACCCTATTAGTAAGTTGAAAGATTTTGTGAACCAGAGCACGAAGCGTTTTCTGCTAGCTACATGCTCCTTCCTTGTAACCAGAAAAATTCCTAAACCAGAGGACTCCAATGTGTCGGACCAGGGGCAGGATTTCGGCGAGGATGAGACACTCCTTGTGCTGTCACCTCAAAAAAGCAAAAATGTGAAGTCCCACTTACCGCTCCAAGCATGATCCTGAAAATCAGCCACCGAAAGCCCCAGATGACGATGCTGGAAGGAGGAGTGTGCCGGGGCAGGCGGGAGAGGGTCCAGAGTGGGCAGAGGAATATCCCCAGGAACCCTGTTTCCAGAAGCTGTGATTCCCATCCTGTAGTGCCAACATGTGAAAAATGAAAAAGAAAATAGTTATTGTACAAGCCCTGTAAGTTATACTTTCACAAGTTTTCGACACCCAAGAAGAAAAAAAAAAACCTGTAGTGCTTTTTAAGTATAACTTGGGGGAACTCAGGTGCCAACTCTGGTCTGATACACACATCACACACTGGGAATTCAGATGCTTTAGGCTACAGCGTGAATGATGTGTATCTACGGTTGGTGCCTTGGGTTGCGGTGTTCTTCTCCTAGCCTGCACACGGACATTTCCGTCGTTTACATGATTATTCTATGCAGCGTGAAGCAAGAGGAAAAAAATAAGAACTTCTATGAAGCAAAGGAAAATGTGATTCAAGTGCCTTGGGAATTGGGAAGGTGACCCAGGCACACAACTGATTCCTGCAGATCATGGACTGGCCGAGCGATTGCAAACAGTCCCACTGACTTCACTGGATTTGTGCTAAAACGGGGCAAGTCTTTATCTCCAAAAGACAATGATTAAAATCACATTAAGTCTTATTCATCATCAACATTAATGTGCAACCAGAAGCTTTGAATTTTTAATCGCAAAGAAAAATCATGATGAAAATGTCCATATCATCCATCAAGCCAGTTTTACACGTTGCTGGATTTAGCAAAATGACTCTAGATTGAGCACCGGTAGAACTGAGATCAAAGCACAGCCTTGCAACCACACAGCGAACCTGCTACCTGCACTACCCGGTGCTTTGGCGAAGACAGACTGTAACCTGCTTAATGCAAACGTGCGTTTTGCATTTTCTTTTTCCAGCACAGCGTAAAGTATAAATATTGAAATGATTACTCCAGAAGAGCCCGAACACAGCAGTTCTGTTTTGACAGGTGAAGTCCAACCTCCACTACATTTTTAAATAACAATATACTGATGCCAAAACCAAATTCCTCCAACTTTGTCCTACCTCCAATTACACACTCTTATTTCCAAATATTTGTGAGAGATGCAATTATGCTCTGAAGCTATTTAAAAAAACAAAAGGGCACACTTGTGGAGACAATTCCTGAAAACTCAGCAACCTCGCTGGAGCCATTTAAGACGCGGGTATTTCCATGTACGTGTCTACATAAATTAAACCAGGCAGTGCCCATGGGTCACTCATAGCCACGTTCCTTCCCAAGAGTCCCCCAGGCATGTTACTACTTTTCAAATGGCAGCAGCAAAGTTTGGTCCATCACACCTCCCTTCACCCAGCCCAAACAGGCAGGGAAACACCTACCAAAGGCATTAATTTCTTCCAGCTCCAGTCTGAGACACCTCATTGCACACCAGGCTGAGATTTTTTCAAGCCCATGATTTGATGTTGCCACACAAGCAAAACTACGTTGAATTTGCTTTAAAATATTTTAAGTAGCAGTCATGCAATCTCCTTTTTTTATCTGAATATGCACAAGGTCCCTTAAATCAAAATGTAATTATTTTTTTTTTCCTCCAAAAGATTCTTATACATCAAATAGCTATTAAAAAAAATTCCCCATTTTCCCTCCATACATCCTGTGGTTTCTAGAACAGATACCCCAACTGCCAAAATTAGCGCATCTGAGAAGAGAAGCGAAGTATATTGTTATAAAAGCAGCTGCACCGGGAAAGCAATGGCTAATACAAAATGTGAAAGGTTAATTGTTGCTAAACCCAGCCACAAATGGCAGTTATGGGTCTAACTGGCACCAAAATGGTAGTATATCTCCTTCGTTTCTGCCTGCACAAGAATCCCACTGTTATCAGCGTTTTCATATGTTAATCACTGTGTTCCCCTGCAGACGTATAGGATGCAGGCTGGATGGCTGAGCAGGAAGGCGTACGCCTTGACATCTCCAAACGGCCTTTCCATCCCTCCGTATGCGTTTCCCTTTGAGAGCAGCATCGCCTCGCACCAAGTGGGACACAGTGGCATTTCTTTTAATTTCATTTGAAAATCGAACTCCTCGGGAGGTGTGTGCGTGCACGGAGGGAAGGGGCGCGAAAGGACGGCACTATGCGGCATGACGTGTTTCTTGTGCGTTAAACGGGTTATAGGAGCGTGCAGCCGGCACACAGGGACGCGTGCACGAGCGCGCGTGTGTCCCAAGCGAAGGCAAAGCCGTCCCGGTATGTGCTGGCCTCCAAGGATCATGAGTTCAGCCTGCACCTGTGCTGCTTGTTCCAAATCGACAAGTTTGAATCCTGGCACCGCCACCACCCGGCTGCGAGTCCAACGGCATAATCCGATGCGAACCGTGCCAGTGCGGGGGGACAGCCCAGCGCCGCGGCGGGAGGGGAGGACCGGAGCAAACAGTGCTGCCAGCTGTTGGGAGAAACCTCTTAAATTACCCGCTGCTGACAACGGGGGCTGGCAGCGGGCGCAGCTAAGCCGGCACCAAACAGGGTTTAACTGCAAGTGCAGCCAAGGACAAACTACGGTCACAGCACCGTTTCAGAAGTCTCCGTCTAAACCTCCTCGGCTTGCGGCTACCTCCTGTCCAGCTCTGGCTGCTCTGCACCCATCGATGGCAACGGGCAGATTCGCTAGTGCTGATGAAGTGCTGGGCTCTACTTTGCTCTGCTACTGACCTTCATACCAGATCACAGCAAGTTCCTGCTAAAAACACAAGTTTAAGATGCAGATATGCATGGAGAGCCTTTGATTTATTAACAAACCTCTTCCTGACGGACTGAGTCTCCACAGCTGGTAATGTGGTCATGCAGATTGATTTTCCGTACTCGCACACATCACCCAAACAGCCACATTCCCTGCCCTCGGCAGTGGAAGCTCCTCTCCAGCCTCCATCCATCTTCCTTCCACCCCAAGCAGCTCCTTGCCCTGGACCCTTCCCTGTGGCAGCTCCCGACCCGCTGCCAAAGTTGCCACTGCTTTCCCCTTCCCCATTTAGCAGGGATCTCATCCCGACTGTAACTTGTTATTCCTGCTTGATGTTACTCCATAAGCAATGCAAGCGCTTGTGATGGAAGGATTATCCAAGATGCTATGTGTGTCCTATTTCCTACTAAAAATTACAGCTAAATCATGAAGACCTTCAAGGACGTGAACACGTTGTTCAACACCACAACTGTAACCACAGTGCAGCGTAAAAAGGGGGGAGCTCTGCTCCATCTCACATTCGCTTTATTGTAAATTGATATTAGAAAGCACGATTACAAGATCCATCAACAGAAACCTTGCGTTTCTAACCGCTGACGTACAAACAGTTGTTCACGTCTACCCCTTAAAAGCCTCAGACTCAAAATCCCTTGCAATCTTAGACAGGTTTGAGGCTGTAACCATGTGTCTGCTGAACTAACCATTGCTACCTTTTAACATCACTTCTGAGGCTCACAAAGCCCAAAGACACTGTGACACCTACAAGGAATCAACCAAGTCATCACACCTTGGCAGGGAAGACCTTAGAACAACTGGTACTTAGTTGACCCACGCAGCTAAGTAATAACAGTATTTTTCTCTGTATCCTTATCGTCCTCTTCTTGCTATCAAGTGGGCAGTGTTGATGAGATGTATTTGCTCATGTGGCACTGCCAGGCAAAGGAGCTCAACACAACCACATCCTCCATCTCCACCAAACGTACTGGGAACCACGTACGGAACCCTCCTCCAAGCTGCACAAATTCCCACCCTCGACATTTTTTTAGGACAGTTCTAGCACCGCAAAAACATAGATATGAACGAAGTCATCTCCGTGACCTGGGGGGACCTAGAGGGGGAACCAAAAAATCTCCAACTTTGGGGCTGTTGGAGGGGAGGGCAGGCGCTGGGCATCAGGAGTGTTAGGAGCATCCACACGGCAGCCATGGAGCATGACACAAACTGAGAAAGTAGCAGCAACATGGGAATCAAAGCATCGGTAAAGTAGCAAAGATGTCTGGCCTGTAACGACACCGGTTTATCACATACAGCGGCTTTTCCCAATCCCAGCATTTTTGGAGTAGAACCCATTTTATAAATGGCAGCAAACCCCATGATATTTAGAGGCACCAGGGCTATCTCAGAAAGGCAGCTCCCATCCTCAAAGCACCAACCAACACATCCTCATTGCCTGGGCTAAATCTTGGAGCTCACCTCCGGCCCGGTCCCTCCGGCCCCGGCACACACTGATACTGCTGGGAACGAAAGGGTCACGTTGTTGACCCACCTGCTCCTGTTTTCTTCAGTTGGATCTAGTCAAATTTCAGCAGCTGCAGAGCGGCACAAAGCACCCCATTGTTATCTCCCGCGCAGCCGGAGAGGGAGCCACGGGGTTTTTTTTTTTTTTTAGGGGGGGGGAAAAAAAAATTGAAATAAAATAAACTGCCAATGGCGGCTGCACTTGCCCTACACGCGTTTCGAATGTTTGTTACATGCTCCGAACTTGATGCGGCAAATTCCACAGTTTGGCATTTTCTAGAGGTCTCTGCTGGGGCAGGGGAGGGGGAGAAGCAGGGAGGATGTGCCGGGGGGGGCGGGGGGCAGGAAAGCGGAGGAAGCAAAAACAAAACAATAAAAAAAGCTTTCCCGTTCTCCTTTTAGGGTTTTCAAATGTTTTTCGTCTTCAAAATTATATAAAACCTCCAATAGTTTAAATTTTCAACTAGAAAATTTAGCTCAATGTCAAGCGATCTCTAGAGTCAAAACCCATTTGCTGCTTGAAAGAGGAACTGGGAAAGCCGGCACCGCGTCCTTCAGCGGAGACCGTACGCGTTGGCAGGAACATCTGATGTGCTGTAGAAAACATTACTGGTGCTTAACATGTAAAAAAAAAACCCCAAAACCCAGTCAATTTGGTATGAACAATCTCCAGGAACGTCCAAAGCAGCCCCACTATGGCTCCCTGTAGAGAGTATTATTTCTAATGGAATATAGGTTATATAGCATTATATCATTAAGGTTTCCAATTTTCATCTTTATTATTTACCATCAAATATCTGATGGAAAAACCAGCCAAGTTATCACAGCTTGCCCATGGCTACAGAGGAAAGCCAGCGCAACCCCTTCCCACCCAGCCCCGCACGCTGCACCTTCAACCTTCCCGCATCCCAAACCAGTTTTCTGTTTACGCGGATGGTCAGGGAGAAAGCAATGAGGCAGAGAAGGGCCGAAAGCCTTCAGAACGAAATACAAAATAGTCAGGTCCAAAGATAATGAAGTTTCTTATTTTCAACTGATCTACTTTTCTGAGGAAAAAAAATCAAACCCCATACCCAGCTATGGAAGAAATAGCTCAGATATTTTATTTTTATTAATTCCCCTTCCTAAAACGTGGGATAAGGTGAAATGGCAAACTGTTTCTCTTCGTATATACATATCTACGGACAAAATTTATAGAGAGCATGTTTGCTCAGCACAAATGCTTCTACACCGTACCCATATTTTACAGCTCTCCCTGCAGCCGGCGCACAGAGGAGCCGGGGAGCGGACAGTGCAGCTGTCTCCGTATGAATATTGTGTGTCAGACGCCCCGGCAGCCAAAGCAAAGGAGATATCCAATACGGACTGACTTACACTGGAATTAGCTTAACTGCTCCTGAGCCTCTCCTCCCTACCTCCCTGAAATTTAGTATGATATAATTTCAGCTATAGCGTTAAAACACCTGTTGAAAATAGTATGAGTTATGGTGATGACTACAGGATATTCTGACCGAGGACTTTAGTCCGCACATGCTCATTGCAACTACCACGTGCGGTTCAACCGACGCAAACGGACCCGCGTCCGGCAGTGAGCAACACGCTCGCAATTAGGCGTTTACCTCCCGGTGCGCTCCCACCCGCGCTGGGCTGCTCTTCGCTTCTGCACCCACCGCTCATCCCCATCACCTTCCCCGGCAGGGTCTCCTCCTTCACCCCGCCATCCGTGCTCATCTCCCGCTTGCAGAAACGCAGATCAAATTAGAAAATGCTCAGAACTGTATTGATACAGCAGTACTTGTTTTAATACATACATTATTGCCTTAAAGGAGAACAGTCAGGTCCAACCTAGCCCTCTTTTCCAACTATGAAAGATAAATCTAAAAAACAAAACAAAACAAAACAAAACAAAAACACCACCACCAACCAAAAAAAACACACATGGAAAAATAAATGTTTCCGCTTTTTCCTTACTTTTTAATTTTTTTAAAAACCAAAACACTCTGTAAATCATTACAACTTTCATCATTCGTAGCAACGACTTCCTCAAAGGAAAGCAAAGCTCCTAACCGTCCTAAAAGGAGCTGCATTGTTTTGAAGCGTCTTGCTAACACGTCCTCGAGTAAGTTAAAATACCGCACTTGCCAGCCAACTACAAATACCTTTCTTTATCTCCAGCGTGGAATACTGGCCACACTAAAACCCATGGCAAAATTATCACCAGTTTCAACTGGGTTTGGCTTTCACGAGGAGTTTCACGTCTCAGCTACCACCTGTTGAAACGTGCTGGTTTTTCCTCTCTGCTGAAGATAACGCTAAAAACCCAAGCGAGCAGGATCCATCTACTGCTGTGCCATTCCAGGCTTAAGGAGAGCAGCAGCTAGATGCGAACAGCTTAGTCTACAGAGGAAGGAAACCCTTGGAAAGCAGAGGATGCTACTGCGTCACTTTAACTTGCTGTGCAAAAGTTCACACCATGATCAGTGGTGCTCTGCACCTCAGAAGCACTGGGCGCTCCACAATGCATCACCAGCAGCTGTCCCTCCCCTGCGACTTTGCCCCTTTTTGCCTTTTTTCTAGTAATTTTTCCCTTTTCAGAAGGACCACAAACCCATCAGGGGGACAAGACTCATTCCCCTCGCTCTCTAGTTTTCCAAATATCAGTAAAAAGTAGAGGCACATACAAGAAATGTTCAAGTTTGTGTCAAGTTTTAAAAGTCTCCCAGGGCTCCCGATGGACAGGATTCCTGGTGATTCCTAATGGAAAGATGAGGTCTCTCGGCAGTCACACAGTCAGTCTGTAAACACAAAAACCCTGTTAATAATGTCAAGAGAGCAGCTCTGAATCTCCTCCATCAACAGGCAGAGCAAACATGTAAGGCTCAACTTTGAAATAATTTAGGCCTTCGGTCAGGGGGAAATTCAAGCCCAGGCATCAGCAGCACACGCACCATAGGAGCACAGCGAAGCTCCCTTCAACTGCTAGAAAGCAGAAAGTTTCTACTTCAAGACTTGAAAATACTGCAGAGCAACAAGAACGCCTCATTGTGAAGTCACCCAAAAAAGGCCCCAAAAATTCCAAGTGCAACAAGATGCTGACCTCAGAAGCACATCTGAACTAGGACAGAGAAAGAAGGAGAGATGCTTAAAAAAGAAGAAATTGGTCCACCACAGCTCTGAGGAAAAGACAATGAGGAAAGACACTGATTTATTGCTTCTCAATTCGGTGGTGCCTTTCACTTAGGGATCGCAGAACAAAGAGATAACGTCTCACAAGTCGCCTGCCCCACGGCATCTCGAGTCTTTTCAGATCGATGAAAGCCAAAGCTCAGAGGGCTGAAGGACAGAGTTCCTTTTGGCACCTTGTCCTGGGCAAGAGCACATTACCCCATTCCTCCACTCCCGCCCCCAGGACACACTGTTGTCCCAAACACCAACCAGCCCAAGGTCTGAACTGGCTTCCCACAGTCAAATTCTGCCATATCCATTTTCTCCAAACACCACCTATAGTAAACGTTTCATATTTCTCATTTGCCAAAGAGATAACAGACAGAAAGTTCACGTTTCTGCAGCCAACAGAATAGTTCTTGATGTTGTTGGAAGATTTGGAAAAATGTTATCAATAACTTTTGTTCTTAAAGTATAAACCACACAGAAAAAAAAAATTTAGCATAAAAACTTTTAAAAGCTTCCAAGTGCTCTCCAGGGTAGTCATTAGAAACTACTTAGGTAACAGGAGGGTGATAACAGTGAGTTAATGCAGCGTTAAATTAGCCCTCCTTCCATGCAGAACTTTAAGTGACAGAGGAATCAGTTGGGAGGATTTTTATTTTATTTTTTAAATAATGAAGTTAATGGATTTCCTGTTTTTAGCTCTGTGGGCGGCTGTCATTTTGAGGGATCCGTATATACTGTATTTAATTACTCTTGTCTTAAAGTAACGAAAATAATTTCATCTGTGTTCGTATGAACTCACGGGCTCCAGCATCTCTCAACCATGGCCATCAAGGCAAGGAGAACATGCAGGCATTGCTGCCTGTCAGTGAGGTGTGTGTCGTCTCCGGAGATGTGTAACCACAGGAGCTACTGCTTGCTCATTGGGCTTCTCAACATCTCAAGCCATCCCTCAAAATCTTCCCATGGCCAACAGCCGTAAGACCTGTGCCACAGATCTTGCTGAGCTGAGGGGAATGAGCATCGGGAGAGGTTCACAGCCAAGAGATGGCAGTGGCTTCCCAGGGTTCCTCACCCTCCTCCTGCGGGCACAGCTTGGGTTGGTGCTGGGCCCCAGGGCCACCCAACAGCAGGGTTAACAGCTCCTCCGGACTCATCTCCTCCAGTGGGGAATTTGCCCCATTTCCCCCTAACAGATTATTAGGAGTAGGGCCAATGATGGGCATCAATAAATTTAGGCAAAGATCAGCAGGATTTAGGCTGGCCACCAAGATGGTGGGAGGAAAAAAAAAACAACCAACAAACCAGCTACGCATCCTACGATGGTCCATAAACCACGTGCCACATAGAGAACTTTGTAAATGAAATGGAAAGTGACAGAAAGGACTGACTGTGAAACGAGATGCTGAAGAACAGAGCTGCGGACAGACGCAGAACAAAAGGAGAGGCCACGGACAAGTGATGATACGATCCATTTAGTACTGGTGCTACACGTTGCATTAGGGCACCGCAGCGTGCTCTGCAAGGGCTCTGAGTTCCCACTCAATGAATTCTCAGCGGAAGAAAAGAAAGCGGCTTTAAAGGCTTGAAACAAAAAAGCCTGAAGGCAGAGAACAATCCCTGGCTGACGGGAGTCGTCGGAGGGATGCCTTCCCTGCGAAACCGATAACCTGCCTACTGCGGAGCGCTCTGTTTTCCTTTGAAGCAGCTGGCTCCGGTACTGCTGGAAGCAAGTCTTGATGGATCACTGGTTTGAATCCAATATTGTGATTCCTTCGTTCCCCTGTGCGGAGGTTCAGGTATACACCATACATACCAGCGGAGATCATCTCCTGCCAGGTTCCCATGGCACTAGGAAAACAAAAGGGAAAATACGTATCATCACTAAGGAACTCCGGTTCTTGGGACAAATAATTATAATCTGGAAGGGATTTACTTTCCAATTATCCTTTCTGTGCCGACCGCTTTGAAGTCCATGATATAACTAAAAGCCAGCTCCAGTTCTCTGGTGAGTTTTCTCTCTGGAAACCCACGCTGATCAGATGAAAAGAATACATGATGGCACAGCCAAGCGCACAGAGGCAGGAGGTTTTGGCTTAAAGGAAAATAAGCAAAACCAGAACGTACTGAAAGGACAAGAAAGTCAAAGACTGAACCCTCACCTACCAAACCAGAACAGTCAGGGCTTGTTCAGGAATCAGTGGTTATTATACATGTGCCTGCTATGTGACTGGCAAAACCCAAAATCCAGCTCACGTCAAAACATCCCGTTTGCCCAGCTTGGAGCTGGTCTGTCCAGAGCCCTGCAAGCGCAGCACTCTTTTCCGCAGGGAGGTCGACACAGGAATCCTGCACCAGCGTTTGCAGCACCTTCTCTCCGTGAAGCTAACAGCAACTCAGCAACTGAATGCTCTCAAAGCCCCTTCGTTGCACTGAACGGTCAAGAAAAGCTTCAGGAGGCTGAAGCGGTGGCTCTGAAAGCCTCAATG
The DNA here is from genome assembly GCA_008921705.1 of Burhinus oedicnemus. NCBI lineage: Eukaryota > Metazoa > Chordata > Aves > Charadriiformes > Burhinidae > Burhinus > Burhinus oedicnemus. The sequence goes on from VFFE01007149.1 coordinate 1,772,429, forward strand.
ACAGAGACAAACCTCTGCTCCTGGCCCTCTTTTGCAGCAAAACTGATGTTTTCTTCCCAGCATTGATATGGGCCTGATCGGATCAGAAGAGCAAGTCCACTCCAGCATGCCCAAGATATACCAGAAGGCCATCGCTGTTGCCCAACACACCCTCCCTAGCTCAGCTTGCCTCTCCCAGCAGGGCCTCCCCACCGCTAGTACCCCCTGCTACTCCAGGGATGGCCCTCTGCTCGGTGGTGGTGGCCACTGCAGTTTGTGTGGTCACTGTGCCAAGAGAAGAGGCAGGGAGAAAACCAGCAGGAATGAGCAGGAACGTTCATTCTGGGAACTTAAGGTCGTGCTGGGAATCAGCAAGTGGGAAGTCTGACACCACCCTGAGGCTAAAACTTCTGGGAAAGTCCTCTTGCAACCTGGCCTTGCTACAGGCGGAGTCTTTCAGAGATGGAACAGGAGCCTCCAAGCATCTGGGAGAATCGGCATCTACTCCCACCTGCAGAGCACTCTGAACCTTGGGAGGACACTGCAACCAAAGACATGAGGGTCCTTTGACTGATGGAAAGACACCAAGGTCTTTGGAAAGTATAGCTGAGTTTGAAATACTAAAAACTCCCTTTAGCGCTCATCTCTTCCAGGTTATATTCCTTCTTACTGTGCTTTTCCTCCTTAATCTCCACCAAGAAATCCCTAATCTGAAGTAAAAAGCCAGCAATTTCCACCTTCTGAAGCAACCTGTTGAACACATTTTATCTGTTCTTTATGGACAGGACCCCTGCAGTACTGTGCCATGTGCCTGCGGAGCTAAATTGCTAAAAACAGGTGTCTGTTGGGTGTTAAATCTATCTTCAGGCTGCTTTGGCAGCTTAAGAAACCATTAGCAGCTGTTAACATGGTTAGCATGGCAACGTTGAGCCTAACAGCTCAACCAGCCCGCTTTCTTCACCATTTCAAAACTATCATTCCCCACTTGTACACTTCAAGCAAGAACAAATTAAAACCAATACCATGAAGGCACCTGGCAAGCTATTTTGCCAGCAGACAGAAAGCAAGTCTCGAAATAAAAAGCACATTAGGCAAATTTTTCCTGCTGTATCATGTGAGATTCCCATTGCCCTTGGGAGATCACATTGTAGCCTCATGCAAGCGCGTGTTTTAGCATCAATGTTTGCAGGAGATGATAAATACTCACCCAAGGGATGACTCCTTCATCCAGTTTCCCCATCGGTTTGAGGTGGATCTCTCATTTACAATCTTCTCTCCTCCCCGTTTTTTTTCCTGAACGTAGTGCCTTTAAAGTACAGCTTGTTTATGGATCAGGGAAAAAAAGGCTCATTAACCTCAAGGCAGATACACCCATCCAATCCGCCAACAGCCGCAGGGTCACAGGAGGGATGACAAAGGTGCAATCTCAACAGTGAGATGTGAGAAGACCACGAGCAGCTTATGGCCAACTTTTAGGTTGAATGTGAAAGGCCATCCTGGTGCAGGAGAAGAAATACAGGTCCTCATAGTAAAAAGGAGTCCCAGAGAAGGAGAGCACAACTTTGTGTATGAGTTAGCGGACATGGCACATTGATTTCCGATGGGCTGTTCTTATCGGTGCATGGGCCAGAGACACTGGCCATGGTCATGGTCCCACCACTGACCACAACAGACACTCATCCACACACAGTTACACACAACCCATCATCAGATGCCTACAGAACGTGCACACCAAACGCCCACGTGGCATCATCAGCCCTGTGAACCAGCTGTGGAGTGGGAGCCTGGGGAGAGCTGGTGTTTGTACAGCCAGATCCCGCCGACCACGCTCATCCAAGGAAATGGCAACAGTGCTCAAGCCAACAGTCATCAGGAGGGAGAGGACCACAGGGCCCATTTCCTTCAGCGGTGGTGAACACCAGAAACTACTTTAACCCTCACGCGGAGCTTTCAGTTACATTCCTGCACCACCTCTTATGCTGAAAACCTTAAAAAAACACAACAAACAAACAAACAAAGGAGGATACTATTTATACAAGACAGCATAAGAAAGCCACTACAGTACCTATAATATGAATGTTCTGATTCTAAAAGGGGACTTGTTCTGTCCAGAGTGAAGGCTATTTTTCAGGATTACAGTTAGATAAGAAAATTGATATTGCTGTCTCCTTTAGGACACCCCCTCCATCCCAGCAGAAGTTAACAAGACTCTCCATTCAGCTCCACCACTCTGAAGCAACTCAACTAACTCTCACGAAGCTTCAGTGATGTAAATTTGCTGTAATCCAGGAATGGTTTAATCCAGGCATTTTTCAACACGATGAGCTCAGAAGTGGCCAAAATGACTAACGGGACCTCAACACCCACAGCTTTAACCTCCAAGAACAAAGGAAGAAAGAGGGAGCAGGAGGAAGGAAGACCAAACGCGGATCTCGGGAAATCAAAAAGCTGCTTTCAAAACCCATCTGATTTTAAAAAGATCTGATGGATACGTAGGAGGAAGCAGCAGTTTTTTGGCAATTACGGGACAAATGCCAAAGAGTCAACTGCATTAGGAAGTCATCCTCTCCCTGCACAGTACAAAGGGACGAGCAAACACACAAACAGGCAGAAACGCTGAGGGTCAGAGACGTGAACTATGTGCCAAGTCTTCCGAGTCCCAAAATCTCCCTGTTGATACAAAGAAAGAGACGGACTAGATCAGCAGTCATTTAATTCAACGTTCGAACAACTACACTGACATACAACACATTGAAAATTATAAACAAGAAAAGAAATCAGAAATACTTCAACATAATTATTTTCAGCAACAGCAAGTAGATCCGTAAGCAGCCGTTCAGACGATCAGTCCGCAGAAAACATTAAACCTTCAACGTGAGCGACCTGCCCTGCCGAATCTGCTGCCACGTACAAAGGACAATTTACCAAAGCAGCAGAAACAAACCCCAGCCATCGTAGAAGCTGGTGGTCTTCCCATCATTACACATTTCGAAAAAAAGCCGTAAGTGTCCTTTGGACACCTTTAAAGACAATCTGTTAATGGATTTCGGAGACAGAGAGGGAAGAAGGACGCAGCCAGCACAGGTCGCAGAGCTGTGCTCAGTCACCTCGAACCAAAACCTGCCACTTCCAGCTTAACCAGAAAAAAACTAATTAAAATGCTGCAGGTCTGATGTCGAGATTTCAGATGATGACCTCTCCACCCCATCCGCCAGAAATAGTGACAATTATTAAGCAGCATGTCAAAACTATAACATTTTAGATTTTATTTTTTTTTTTTGGCCATAAGACAACCCCAAACATTGCCCTAATTTTGCCTTTTCCGTTCCCTCTACCACAGAAATTCCCCACCATGATCAAGTTACCCGTCATTCTTCACCAGAATACTCTGAGAGGGAAGAGAAAAATAATTGCAAGAGTCTTAAACTCTCACGTCATTTCTTGAAGCTCTTTTCTCAGCCTGTCCTAATATTTTACTCCCTCTATGAAACGCGGATGCACAGCGGTCATCCCGAGCAGCTCCCACCCGTGACAAACACGAGCATAAAGAAGCTCGGCTTACGACCTACAAAATAACAGCAGTAAATACCCAATTACAATATGCACCGAAAAATACAAGTTTAGATTTTAGCTGATACAAAAAGGTAAATATAAATCAGGTTTATGTTGAGAAACAGCCAGATGTGGCATTCATTAAGCGGTGCTCTTATTAACATGCCGTTCACTATGTTTCCTCGCCACACGTATAGATATTACTTGTTAAACTTCAAGATCTCAGACGCTGGCAAGAGAGCTGGAGACAGACACCCTTATTAATCTGAACCAGCAGCTGCGAGAATTACTGTGGATTCCATTTTTAGGAATAAGCAAGTTTCAGAGTGGTAAGAAAACAAAAAGATAGAGCAACACAAAGCAGGGTTATTTATTTTGACAGCTGCGGTTTAGTTGTTTTAACTGTTTATGATGGTTCTAATAGAAACTCTGAAATCTACTTTATAAAAATAAGGAAGCCTCAGTAACAGCAGCCGGGTTGCGAGTCTGGAGAGGAGACACAGCTGAACCGTGTGTTTTGGGGTTGGGGACAGCCACGGGGACAGGAGGGGACACAGCAAAGGGGTCCGGTGACCTCCCAGGCTGTGCAGTGGGGTTATGGATGCTCCTGGGAGCCACGCAGCCCTCAATGGACCCCCCTTGGCAGGCACAGGGTCCCTGCCACCTCCCTGAGCACGGGCAGGGGGATGTGACCCGGAGACCCGCTGCCTGATCCCAAAGTCCCCCCGGTTATGTCCGGGTGGGTGTTAGTGCTGGTAACCATGGCAACGGGCCATCCTGCTCCTGGCTGGCTCCCGTTGCTTAAACCCCTACAGGAGTCACCGGCCCGGCTGAGCGAAGCATCCGTAGCAATGACCTGGGTTCGCTTTATTGGTTTAAATTAAATATCAATGTGCTTCCCTTCAGCGGAAATTAGACCTAGCAACATAGAGTATTTAGCGTTAATATATTCCAAATATTTAACTCCCATTCGCCTGAAGGGCATGATAAATTACCATTTCTAGGTCCTTTATTTCCTGTGCCTGAAAAGGGGTCATACCTTGATGCACCTTGAAAAGGTCTTGCCAAAAGCCCGGCGAGGGCAACGGGAGTCTGGGGGGAGGCGCAGGGAGGCTGTGCCCGGTGCGGGGCTGCGGCGGCCCCCGGCCATCGGCCCTCTGCTCCCCTGGCTGCTGTTCCGGCAGAAGGGACACTGGGATGGGGACCGCACGCGGCAGGACGGGCTCCAACACAAAGATGCAGTCACAAAGGAAAAAGATGAGGGAAGGAGAGGAGAAAAACTTCCAGAATAAAACCGAAGTTTATTACTACGGAAGTAACAAGGAAACTTCAGTGTTGAGTTTATTTCTGCATGAGCATCAATTCCTCAGGAACCTTTTTTTTTTTTTTTTTTGCTTGAAAACATTGAAACTAGAGGAAAACAGACCACTTCATACATGTTTTCAGACACACTTTCTCATTAGGAGGAGCTGTACCTTAGCTCTGATATCCATTAGTGAAAGTTCTGCAGATACCCTAGAACTTCATTAAATAAAATTAAGAACTACCGGATCAAGTATGTTAATGACACAGCCACACTTAACTGACATTAACTGCACATCTTCTATGAGAATGATCACTGCTAATATTGCCTGAAGAAAAACAAAGCTCTCGATTCCTGGAAGTTATGAGCCACCCTATTTTCTGGAAAACACTAAGCTTTCATTTTATGGCTGAGAATGCCAGCTGGGATAAATTACTTTTACTTTGCCTAATCTTCCCCAACACTTGGAAAAGAATGTATATTTTTCCTTGTTTTCTGGCTATTTTGCAAAGTTGTTGCCTACTATTGAACAGTCAATATCACTATGTGCTAACAAAATGTAAAAATAAAAATAGTCCTACAAAAACATTTTTGTGAAAGGAAACTCCCTGAAGAGCCATGCTTGGCTTCCAAGGAGGCAGAATTCAACATCAAACCTGGAAAAAATGGCAACTTAGACAGTATTTTTATACTTAAAAAACCCAAACAAACCCAAAACTATTATTTAGACCTTCGGCAAAGGTGGGACCCTGAGTCTGAACACAGACTCGTAGCTCACTTATAACATGAGCAACGCATGGTCGGCATCTATTAGGATTTATAATGACCACAGCAGATTAAATAGTTGCCCCTTAACTCCTCCTGAATCATTGCACGCACAATACTATATGCCTTGTTTCCTTTCTTCACACTATTTTGTTAAATCCAGCTAAATGGAATTATTCAGGTAAGAAACAAGTTGTGAACAGTGACAGCACAGCAGAGTACAACGATTTAAAAAGTAATAACTGCCTACCTGGGTCAACAGGAGTGTTTCTTGACTGAGACTCTCCGGAAAGGCAAGCCAAAGGGCTTGGAGACACCACCTAACTGCAAAGGCTGAAGAGCTGCTGTTCAACAGCTTTTGGTAATTAACCTAAATGAGGAGTTTTCCCCTGGTAACTCAGCCCATCGTTAGCCATATCACCTGGCAGCCCAGGGACACCACTCAAAGCAGGACGGCTCAGCCCCAGGCACACAGACCCAGCACGGAGGTGCTCCAATGGTGGCACTGGTCACCTATATTCTTCCCTTGACAGTGTTATCAGGGAGTTTGGGTGACAGCGCTGTGCTCAGCTCCCTCCCCAGCCCAGGACCTGGGGTGGGAGGACTGACCATCGCTTGTCCCACCAAGTGCCGGTGCCTGCACTGCAGCACGGGCTGTGCCCCACGGGCAGAGGAGGGCGGCAGCACACCCAAGACCCAAAACCAGCAAGTTTGGCGACTAAAGACGGTCCTGGGCAAGCACTTCGTTTTGCCCTTTTGCTTACACTGCCACAGAAACAGCTGCTCTACTGACCTGTCCTCACCTGTCCCCTCCAACACAGCTTCCAAGCCCAAATTCGTCTGGGGCAGGAGCAAATGTTCTTGAGAGACCCGAGCTGTCACGCTCAACTGTCAAGAGAATAATTTGATGGGAGAAGTATCAAGGGAGCAATCAAGAAAATCTTGGAAAGGAAGTTAAAACAGATATATGTTCCCAGAATTACAACATCCACTTCAAACTCGTGCTAGCTGAAATCTATATTTACCCAAGGCAAAGTAACTACATAATTGCACTCTGCAGAAATGACTATGCAAGACTAAGCACGTGCTGCACGCTCTGCGGGAAGTCTCCGGTCTTCCACAATCTGCTTTAGGCTGTGCTATTGCCTCAGTTTACCTCCTCTCCCGTGTCCTTCGGGCCAGGTACCACCACACCAGGCACCACCACACCAGGCACCAAAGCGATGCAGAGCTGCTCCCAAGGCACCGGTGGTGGCACTGGCAGCGCCGGCAGGTTTAGAACTGCAGGGCTCTTCATTTCTTGTTTTCTGCCCCATCCATCAAACCAATTTCCCTTGACAGGGAACTAAGTACACTAATTATTTCTGTCCCAGGGTGTTGCACCCCCTCCAGCTGCAGGGTCTGGACAGCTGTTGCCGATGCACCTATAGGGCTGGAGAGAGCGATGGAGGGACCCTGAAGCTCCTGACACAGCAACGTTATGAAGCAATAGCTAACACTTTAAGTGTCACAATTCTATTTTTATTCATGTCGACATCCCGTAGTCAGTAACGAAACACAGCAAGAAAGACAACCCTAAATCCAGTCCCGTCTTTCCTCTCCTCTAGCCAGATCATAAAAAAAAACACAACAACAAAACCAACCAAACAAGAAACGCCACCACCACACTCACAGGATGCAATCTTTCATTTTAAGTTGTCCAACAGTTTAACTGGCAAGGCTTTTTCTTTTTTCCAGGAACGCATTTTTAAAATCGTTAGCCCTTTCCCTACTTCACAGAGCTCCTAACAACCATGTACTACTTATTGCTTCTGCTACAAAATCTTAACCAATTGCAAATGAATTCTTGGAGATGTTCAGAGCAGGAATTTTTCTTCATTGGTGACCACAGATATTCAGTATAGATTCCTAAGGATGTAGCAGCATGAGGGCAGCTCGCTCTAACTTTGTCTTGAAGAGAACCCTGGATGACTACGGCTTGGCCACCACTTGCGGGCTGGTTGGGTTTGCACAGCCCAGCAGCGAGGTGTGAAGACCCAGTAGTGCCGAGCGAAGGGTTTGCACAGCCAGTTGATCAAGCAAAGATGTCCTCATGCTCACGCGACCTCTGGTCACAGTCCGGATTCAGGTCACCCCAACAAAAGAACTCTCTTGCCCCTCTGACAGATCCTGCATCACGGTTTTCTGATGGAAGACACGGAGCTGGGCATCCCAGCAAACATCTACCTACAGCAACTCCAGAACAATCCCCCTTCTCCAGCCCAGCTGCAAACACCGTGAAGCCTTCCTGGCAAAGAAAGCAGGGGAGAAGAAAAGCGGCATGTTTTCCCACAAATCCTACCATTCCCCAAGTTCTGCTGAGAAGCTGCCAGTTGGAAGGACTCAGTGGTTTAATGATAACATAACACAGCATACAGCAAGATTTTCCTTTGCCCCTCGTCGCCCCAGCGCCGCGAAGCAGCTAGCCACGGTTATGCTGCCGGCAACCTGGGTGGTGGGTTTCCCATGCGTGTGACATCAAATTCACTTGTGAGCATATTCTGTAGCATATAATTAGAATTTTTGCTTCTAATTTGAAGAAGCGGCTTTTTATATTTTTATATAAACCGCTGAAATCAACCACATTAAAAAAAATCACACAGGATAGTGACAACTGATATTAAACAGCTATTCACATATGTCCCAATACCACAAGCCTCGTACACCCGCTCGGCTCTCCCCGCTGTAAGAAATCCAAATGACTTCAGTGCATAAAATGAACCATATGAATTAATCACTGGCTTTTCTGTCCTCACTCTCCACTGTTATTAATTCAGGCTGAAAACGCATGTGCCGCAGTACAAAGAGTGATCCAGCAAGGGAGCGTGTAGTTCGTTAAGCGTTCAGCAATGTAAAGCCAACCTGGAAATGCAAAATAGCAGGTACCGCTTGGGGAGTTTCCATACAAATAGTTATCAATAGCCCGGCAAAGCCAGGGAAAATATCCTGCAACCCCTTTAATGCTGAAATTGCAAGTGAATGGAAACACCTCTAAAATAGTCGCTCAAAGAATGCATTCTTTTTATCGACAGAAATAACTGCCCAGTCTTTGATGCGAACTTTCAATCACTAATGGCCAACTTGTCAGTAAAGCTGGGGGTTGAAATTCAGTAACTGGAAACATGTGTGAAGGTAGCCCGAACACCAGCACCGCTTACTCCAGTGATTTATCATACACCTGAGGCCGCGGTGTGCTCACACCAATAAAGCCCTGGATGGAAGGCAGAAAAAATGTTTTATTTAAAAATCATTTGAAACATGGTAAGGGAACCAAAAGCAATTCTAAAATATCTGCGTTATTTGTTAAAGTAATTACTCTATAAAGCAGCCAATTTTTAAATGTTACCGTGTGCAGTAAAGTTTTATACAAAAAATTACTTTTCTCTCTAATAAACATAGTATTGTTCAGTTGGTCTAGAAAACATTTAAAAGAGATCAATAGCTTTTTAGCATGACACAATGTCCCACTCTAAATGACTACATGGGAGGATAAGGACAGATATCAAAGAGAAAACATTTTTTAAAGTATCGAGCAATGTGGAAATAAAGACAACTGAGCATAGCGAGACTCTGGACTTAAAGGAGTTTCAAAAGAAAAGCCCAGATCCTCTTCCAACCGATGCATCTGCAGAGAGAGGAGTTTTTAGCAATTACCTGGAATTTCTGAAGATGCTTGTTGGTCAACAGGGTTATTTCCATTACAGAGGGTGGCCCCGCAAAGCGGCACGTGTGACAAAACCATAGGGACACCTACAGCTGCCCCTGGCCCCGGCCGCACCAGTTCACGGCAGCGGGTATCAGTAGGGCAGCAGCAGGAGTTATTTTCTGGTGTAGTTCACAGCAGCTTTACACCTGGTGCTGGTATAAATAAAGGCTATTTTGCCTTCCGTGTGTGCCAGGGACACAACTGCAAAACCGACTACTTTCTTTCCCGTACAACCTGACCAGGAAAAGAAGCTGCTGGCAACCCAGGATTTCAAAGTGAAATAAAACACTTGAGAAAGATATTCATGTACAGGATAATTTTCCAAAGAGAAAGTGCTGACCCTTAAAGAGTGGCATGTGTCAGGAGTTTTTTAATTTAATTTTACTTTAAATTCACAAAGGAGAAGTTCAAAATGCTGTTTGTAACCATAAGTTAGAGTTAAAAGGTATTCAGTAAAAACGTACACCGATTTCTTCTGCACATAAATCCAAAAGGTAAGATTGTGCAACATCAGTACTTCATATTTAATAATAACAAACAGATGGGAAAATATTATAATAAATTATTATAACTGTCCAAGCTGTGTGCCAGAAAGTCTTGGCCAAATTCCCCTGCTTAACTATCTATATACCATTTTCTCTGCGCAGATCTCGGAGCTCTCCATCTTCCCGTAGATTGAAATGTATGCATCAAGCCACTTTCTTTTCTAAATAAATAAATAAATAAAATCATCTGAGCTAAACTGCCGGGCTGACACAACACTGCAAAACACGAGCCAGGATTTTACAGGACGAGCTGTGCCGTATCATGACACAGAAGGAGCTGCAGCACTGAGCACAAGACCCAGCAGGCCAGAAGAAACCCCCAAGGATGTGGATTTATCTTTGCTCTGGGATCTGGTTTACTCCTGTATCTGGGGGTAAATTTTAAAGCCCGAATGACACTTCAGACTGAACCTCACCCACTCTGCAGCAGGGACACAGGCAAGACAGCTCTTAACGCTGAACGGCCTCCAACTCCCTTCCCAAGGGCTCAACAACCAACACAGCTGTAAATCCTGGAGCCTTTTAGGACAAAGATCTCTGCGTTGTGCCCGCAGATGCGCACGAGTGTGGAAACCAGCGTGGAGCGATGCCGCTCTGTGCCAGCGCCTGCCCTGGGCAGAGCCAGGCAACCTCAGCACCCCGTGGCCGCTCCCGGCCCCGGCTCAGTTGCCGGCATTTGGGGCTGCTCAGCACCATTATCACCTGGGCAATTCCCAGATGGGCCCAGGGCACCGGGTTAGCCTTCCGCTGAAGCCTTGGGATGAAGACACACGCATTTCCACATAAACACCAATTCCTATAGTTGGATTTTCTGAAGCTCGAATTTAGGTGTTTAATCTAAAGCATCAAATCTTGATTTTAAAAAATTCTCCTCCTCCTCTCCCTGGCCATTAGCTATCATGCACATCTGTTTCAAAAGCTGAATAAGCCAGAAGAGGTCATATTAAGAAGTAAGCCACATAAATGAGAATGTAATATATTTATTGGCTAAATACAGAGGACAAAAAGTGGCATTTTAAAGCTTAGCAAAGTGCAGAATAGATGGGAAGAGCTACAGCTCTGCGTTATCCCTGTGTAGACCTTCCCAGCAACTCCTTCCCCCTTGCTGCCCTTCCTCATCCCTCTGGTAATTTTTCAGTGTCTCCAAGCAGAGCGGAGCAGCCCGGCATGCCAGCTCCGTGCCGTGCTTTCCTCCGAGCGAGACAGCCAGCACAGCTGGGCAGATCCAACTGCACTGATGCTGCTATTGCAGATTTACACCCAGCATTTGGCCCTTGTGTTTACCAAGCTGCATTTAAAAAAAAAAAAATAATAAAAAAAAATCCCGGCAGCCTTTGCCCCTGTGACAATTGGCGATAACACATGGTTGTCCTGCAGCTCCAGCAGCCCGTCGCTCCCATCGCTGACAGCCTTCCTCCTGCAGCTGGGAGGCCGAGCAGAGACATCACACGGGGGAACCGAGCTCTGCCATGCGCTCCAGCTCTCTGTTCGAAAATAACAGCATTACCTCAGCATTCCGAAGCAAGGGACAAGAACGATTTCCCCATCGGTTTCTATCCCGCATCCTTCACCTCTCCCCACTGCTCCTTTCCCCTAGATGAGCCTTCCTGATGCCTCCTCCCTACCCTGCACCCAGATTGCTCATTGCTTATTTACTGCATAGCTTGTTTATTCCCCCCCCTCACTCTTTTTTTGGGGAATCATCTTTGCTCTCTCCTTTCACCCTTCCCACACAAAAGTACCACCCTCTTTTTGGAGAACCGCAGGATGACTTTTCCCCTCGGTGCTGCCGCTCAGCTCCCAGGCAGATCTCCACTGCGTGCAAGTGCGGTCATCCTGCACCCGCCCCAACCCCTCCTTTGCAGAGGAAAAAAAGTCCGTATCTGCAGAAGACAGGCGGCTGGGTGGTGACAGGCTGGAGCTGCAGGACCTATTCCTGCCATTGCTGTTTCCCCACTCATCCCTGGAAGCCGTCCCTGCATGGGCTTCAGCAGGCAGGTCGGAGCCCAGCCTGCCCACGCAGCGAGCCGGCCAGCCCCGAGCCAGCTCCGGGGAGGTTGAGCAATAGCTGTTGAGAGGCTCAGTCTGCACGGATAAAACCACAGCCTGCCGCTCGGGATTCCACGTCCCATCCTACTCGCAGAAGCGAAGGGCTCCATCCCACAGGTCTTCCAGCCGAGCTGGAGGTTAGTTGCTGAATCGGACAGAACCCAGCACAGCTCAGACAAAGATAAAACAAAACAGAAAATTACCCTGTATCTCCTCCTTGATAATGTTCATAATAAATGGTAAATCAAGAAGTAACCTCATAAACCTCCACACCTCAGCTACCAGTTCCACTAAAACCCGGAGCTGTTTAGTCCGGTTTTAACGGTGGTTTAATCACCTAATAGCCCGAAAGCATAGGATAGAAATTGAAATCCCACTACTAAACCACTGTTATTTTAGGCACTGTGCCTTAACTGAGTAGCAACCTCTCGCTCTTATGTAGCAGCTTTACATAAAGGTCTGGAAGCACCTTGGGGAAAGCCTTATCCCTGTCTGATGTCAAGGGAAACAGGATCTGGAAGGTGCGGTTAATGCACACCAGGCAAGTGGGACCACAGGCTCATCTCCCTCCCCAATGATAACGCTGCCTGTCCCCTCCCCACCACAGGTACGTACCCTTGGGAATGGACCACCTCCTTCAGGCATTAAGCCTTCTGCTGAGCAAGGACAGGAGCCACTTCTGTTCTTTCCAAGACAATAAAGCACAGCATCATGCACCTTCCTCTTCCCCTCCCGGCCGGCACACCTGCGGCTCAAGGGCTGGCACCCTCTCCAGCTTCACTACCTGCAGTTTTCCTGCCATTCAAGGGTTTTCCTAGAGGGATTATGACTCGGACAGTTAATTTTGGCATGCATGCAGGCACAACCCCCCCATCGAAAAGAATATGAAAATACAAGAGAATTGCAATAAAAGTGCCAACTGTTCTGAATCAAGGCACAAGAGCCAAGGTACGGTAGAGATTTCAGCGCTGGAAATTGCAGGGTGGAATTTACTTTGAAATCCTGACACTTATCTCTTTTGACTAACATAAAATATGTACCTTGGCTCATGCTCACTTCCTATATACGACTGGGAAGAGGATGGCTTAACACTGCGGTTTCACCCAGTTTAGAAACGGAAAAGAAATCCATGAGAAAATTATTTCGCTAGACTAAAAATAAATAAATGAATCAAATTTTTTGAGAGTTTAAGGGAACATGGCGGATGCAATGAGGAGGCGGTCAGAAGTATTTGGCTAGGTAGCATTCTCCATAAACCAAAACTGATAACATAAAACTATAATACTCAAGTGCTAGTACGGTATTTAAGAAAATAAAGGCATCCCGCTCAGCAGCGTGCTGAAGCACACGGGGCTCAGTAGGAAGCAGATGCATCAGCTTTGACTTCTGTGCAAAGATGCCACAAATCATATAAAAACACGACATATTTCAACTCCCAGTAGCCGCAGTAAATTCCTTACAGTCAAACAAGATGCTTCGGGGCTAGTAAGAAAACTGGCAGCTCCAAGGCCCAAGCTCCCTTACGCGGAGACGCCGCTCCACACAATTCAACAGCACAGCGCACCCTTTCCTCTGCACGTCTTCTCTTTTGTTTCAAATTGTGCACGCTCGCTCTTGGAAGGATTTAACCCGAAATCTGAAGTTCAGCTGATGCTCAAGCATGCAGTCAAATCCCATTAATTTTACAAAGATACAGGTTTTAAACGATGCTGAGTCATTAAATATTTTCTTCACACAGATCAATCAGTTTGCTCATATTTAAATCTGGGGAGAGGCAAGGAAATACAGAATTTCTGGCTGCTACTAAGCCTACAGATTTGATCTTAATTTGGCTTTGAGGTGCTGCACAGTTCCATTTTTTTGCATGCACAAACACACTACTGCAAACAGGCTTTTTGCTATAGTAAGTGCAATTGCTCTCTAGAGTTCTATATACTAAGTCTCTCTGAACTATGACACACTTTTTTCTAATTTAAAGATGGCAAGACACAAATAGGTTCAGCAGTTTCAAAAACATTGACTTCATTTTCCTGATCCAGAAATCTGCTCAAACCGGTGCGTTCCCACGAATAATCTCCATTTCAAGGAAACAACATTCTTGGACAAAGAAACTTTAACAAGAGATCCATAGACGGCTCCATTCATGTGGTCACTCACTTTTGCATCAATTTCTGCAAAGACAGTGAAGAGTGACAGCTTGTTCCCTGCTCCGGGGAGATCAAGGAGTCCAGCACTTAGAGGAAGATCAAACCTGACCTCTGGCTCTCACTCCATTACCCAACGCCAGTACTTCTACCAGTCTTTATATGTGAAGTGAACACACCAAATGCAATAAACTTCAAAATACGGACTTGTGAAGAAATACACAGGCTTCAAAAAGGGACTCTGCCTGCATAAATGCATTAACCTCTTTAGCCCTCAGTAGTATTGAACAGTCAAATAAATACCCTTAGAAAGACGACTTAAAAGAAGGCAAAAAACCCCCCACATACCACTCCTCCTCCTCCCAGCAAGAAAAAGGAGACCATAAGAACAGATGACAGCACGCCAGGATATGTGTCCTGAAACCGGCCCTTTGTTTTATTGGTCAAGTCAATGGATTAATACCGTTTTTTAATGCATGGCCAAAAAAAGTTAGTACCAGATACAAATGGGCAGGAAGTGTCCAAATACTGAAGTGTTCTTCCTCCTTTCAAAATGCCATTTCTATTGCAATCCTGTTACTGCTCCCTCCACATCTGTGTTTGAGCAGCACAGAGACATTCACAGTACGGTGCAGGTCTGCTGATGATCTCCAGACAAAGAGCTTTTTAAATCCTACGACTGATTAAAAAAGTCAAAAGATCTAGATCGTTCAACCTGACCCAAACTGCAGTGCATTTCTGCTCATAAAACATTCCTGATGGAAAACATTCAAAATCTATGGACTTCCACTTAAACTTCCACACTCCGGATCGAATCTAGAATAAAGGAAGGATCAAGAATATCCCCATAGAGTTGGATTCCTTAAAAAGGGCCCATACTCTCACTGACTCTCCTCAGAGCTCACACACAACTTCCTTCTGCTGTCCAGAGATGCCAAGTCCCAAGAACTCAACCCTTTAATTTGTAATTCTACCATATACCTTGAGAACACCCAACAAAGACCCACCATCCCCAAGAATAATGGTGCTCCAAAACTTTACATTCAGAGCTGTAATCGTCCTCTAAAAATTCCTGCCATAAAATTTTTATGTGATAATATCAGGTCAGAAAAAGGGCATCTGAATGGTTAACCAGACTTAGATAAATCAGATGCACGTTAGAAATGACAGTGTGGTTAATGAAAAATAAAAACGGCAGCAGTTCCTTGGATGTCCTTCAGTTTATTATTATTATTATTCAGGGGTTATTCTGCACATCAAGGTTTATTTAACTTCAGAAAAATAGAAAAATAAAAATAAAACTTGTTCTCCCATGCCAGAATTGAACTTTTGATCGAAGCATGCCTTGAAGACAACTCTGCCCATCTCTCATCCTCCTTC
The DNA here is from genome assembly GCA_008921705.1 of Burhinus oedicnemus. Taxonomy (NCBI): domain Eukaryota; kingdom Metazoa; phylum Chordata; class Aves; order Charadriiformes; family Burhinidae; genus Burhinus; species Burhinus oedicnemus. Next base: position 1,787,891 of record VFFE01007149.1, read on the forward strand.
CATCAAAAGCCTGGCGATATCACAATGAATTTAAATAGCGCCTTGCTGAGAAGTGTCAGCGTGTTGAAGCCAACACTGTCATGGAGCTAACCCATTGTTTGCACTGGATTCTCCCCAACTTGTCTTTCTCACTAAAAATCAGTAAAAATTTTACTATCTGTCTCCCATTTTTGAGGTGTATTATGCTTTTATGTTGGCCCTCTGGCTTGCAAGACATATTCACTAGAATTGACTGCTTTCTACAAGTTAAAACCGAGCAGATGGACTATGCCTGGGCTGTGCTGACTCTTGGCATTTATGACAACTGACAAATACTGCGGGGACAACAAGAGTGCCATTATTCTTGCTCGGCAGCAGCACGCTCACGATCCTTCAAACACGGTAACACACAGGTGAGCACTGCAGCCAGAAAGAAGGTACTATTCAGAAGCAGAAAAACCAGCAGTAACCCATAAATGAGGTGAGGACATAAAATAAAGCCGATGACCTCTGCAATTGCCTAAACACTTAACAAAACCCTATTTCAAACAGTTCTCTGAGCTTTGTTTTTAGAAATAGAGTAAAAGGAAAAAATAATTGCACGGCACAGTATTTACAGGAACGATTTTGTGGCTATTGTACAAGGCTAGCCTTGCTGAAAGACTTTGCTCCAGTTTTGCAGCAGGAAATTCATGCTTTGGCGCCATTAAATAGGAAGAACCAAAAAAAGGGAGAAGCAACAACTCCCAACACTCCATACAACTGCTGCGACCTCCTGCTAACCCCCAACGTGAGCAAGGTCAGAGCGGCCATACCTGCCCGGTTACCTTTCGGAAACCCGTCTGTGCTGTAGGACACGGACGGTAGCTCTGCAGATGGCACTCTCGCCTGCGCCGCACCTCCTGTCCCTCCTCACCACGGAACCGGTCCCAAATCGGAGCACACCCAGCGTTCCAGCAGGGCTGGGCAGGTGGAGCTCCGCTTTTCTGCATGATGCACAAAACTGAGGATCTTATTGCTGGGGTCGTTAAAATTCCCACAGGCTTTTCTGAACGACTGGAGGAATTAATCACCCTCTCCCGGCCACACTCCAACTGGGTAATCACATTTGACCTCCTTAAACCCCCCCAAACAAGTGGGCATTGTGTTCGGGTTACCCTGGCTCACCGTGTGCACCAGCCCTGTGCGTTATTACACAGTGCTAAACCTCACCCCGAGTGGTGGCAGCCTTTCGGCGGTGGGCAGCATTTCCCTTGAGTACAGTGAGCTTGGAACAAGCCTTTAGGATCCTTTGGCAAAAGAAATGCCTTTTTTTTTTTTTTTTTTTTTTTTTTTTTTTTTTTTTGCTGTTATATCTTTAATTCCCGCAGCTTTCTCCCCACAACACAGGTTTTCAGGCAGACTGGACACATCACTAATGAAAACACACGCACGCTCATTTTGCATTTCCACCACAGCTTTAATGCTGAGGTTTGAAAGGGATGCAGCAATTCAGCTACCTCGCAGAGCACCAATGGTGCTCATGTCACGTGTGGGCACCCTGCCATACCGCTCTATGTCCACGACTGCTCACTGTAATGACTTTAAAAAGGCTTTTGGCTTTTATGCCTTTACACACCAGCTGCAGGAGGGCCAATGACAACGAATCCATAATATGGGGAGAACATCCTTGACTTAGTCCAAACTCAAGGCACTGACTGCCCATAGTCACTTTTGGGGAATAATCTGAACTGAAACGGTAAACCTTCTCATAACTGATGCCATGCACTGTGCAGGACTGCATTTCTGCTCCACCAAGAGCTAAAAGCTTAGTTTAAGCACCGCAGACTGAAGTAGGAGGTAAGTCTCTGAGCCACACCAACAACAGATGCTTGCCTTCTAATCGCGGTCAATGTTCTTCCAAACTATGGAAGACAAAGATCCAACTTCTCTGCTGTAAAACTAATAGCGGAGGAAATTCCATGTAACTTAACTTTGGCAATGCATTAAGGCAAGAGCCTTAATCAAGGAGAGCTCCACTCTTGCTAGTCACCCAGTCCAACTCGCCTTTTTCTGACTAAAATCTCTGCCTGCAAAAAGCATTTTTGTTTGTTTCCTTTTTTATTAAGGCTAGGACAAAAGTCAGTCACAAGAGCTGTGGAGAAACAATTTGCTTAGGGAAAGGGTTTCCCAGTTTCTGCAAGACCAGCGTTCCCATTCCACCCACTTACATTCCTGTATTAAGAGAAAATAAAATCACATCCGCAGGCCGGTCATCGGTTACACAGGTCGACATCCAGGCAACGTGGCAAACAGCTAAAAGAAAATTACTTGCATGGAAAGATCTTGTTTGAAGAAGTTATGTGCTCATTCCAGCACCAGCATTTACATCAGTCCTTGTTAAGAAGTATTTTATCCCTTAAAATCATTTGCATAATTGCCGCAATCAAAGGCACTACTTTACAGTAATAACTTTAATGGCAGATTTTTCCTTAAACATTCTTTTTAAAAGGTACCTCCCAAGGTTGGTGCATCCATATGCCAGTAAAAATAAAGACAGGAGCTGACACTCAGGAAACACATGGTGTGGAGAGGGACCAGTTGCTTTTTGTTTTGTGCTTCATTTATGGAAGATCACTTTATGATGCTCAAAATGCATCCCAGAACCCAAACCTTTGTCACTTAAACAGCAGCCTAGCTGGTACATGTGCAGCTCCCTGTCTTTTTTCTATTTGATATTTACTATCTATAATCTTATAATGGGGGAACGTGGCTTCTTTACAGGCTAGAACAAGGTCTTGTAAGCGAAAGTCTGTGTCTTGCTCTTCAACTTGCCTTCCCTGATTATAGGTTAGCACCAAAAAACATAAAGCCTGACAAATGCATTTGGTACATACATCAGTAACTCCCTGGATGATGTATCATTACTTTGGGGACATACCATTAACACATGGACAGTCATTTCAGCAGCCAGACAGCAAAGAAAACCACCAGCAAAACATTAAATACAGCTTAGAAGTTTTGTATTCTTTCAAGCCTTCAGTTCAGTAGTTGCAGACATCTACAAACAGGCAAGCTACTGTGCCAAAAATATACATATAAAAATATATATATATACACACATATAAAAGAACTGGAAGTCCCTTCTCCAAAGACCTTGTGGTTTCAGGAGACATTGCAGGAAGCCTGGACAAGCAGCCAGGCACATGGATGGGGAGGGAATACACACAAAGTTGGTAGTTGCTCAGCACTTTTGGGGCATGGGACTTGCTCCAGCAATTTTCTTAACATGTAGGAGCTCTGGACTGCTTTTCTCAGCTGCATGGAGACATGAGCACAAGAACACAAAAATACTGGCTACAGGGCTTCAGTAGCATTGTAAAGTCTATTTTTAAGATGGGCAAGAATCACTAGCCCAGTTTTGAATATAAAATATGGACTTAGAGCAAACAAGCTAAGATCCAACGGGAAATTAGCAGCAGAAGCCAGCTGGGATTTCCACCCTTCAGCTCCAGCATGCTATCCCAAAGCCTGTGTCCTCCAGATAACACAGATTCATTTCAAACCCTGAGGTGCTCCGCTAACGCAGCTGCATCATGGAGTTGATCCTGGGATGCTCCTCATGGGAAGCTTAACCCGGACCCCGGGAGCATCATGGCTTTGTCCAAGCGGGCTCGCTTGGACACCCTGTCTGTAGGGCAGCTCCTTCCCTGGGCAGCATCAGCAGAGGACTTTGGGGGAACAATTCCACTTAACTGAGGTTCTCAAACGAGTCAGGCCTGAATGAAGGCACGTTGCCCTTTAACACAGTTCTAATTACATTAAAACAAAATGCTTTCGTGAACATTGAGAAAGGCTGGGGAGAGAATCAGACAAGCCATAAATTAAAGCAGAGGATATGAATACCATGCAAGCTGCAGTGTTAGGGTTAACGTGGGTCTGGAAACAGTTTAGTGAAAACCTGGTGTGGCTAGGGGCCAGCTCCGAGTTTAGTTGCTTTGGGCTAATCGTTTCCTTCAGGCAGGCTACTCTAGCACACTAATAGGTTTTAATAAAAACTTCCAATTGGGCCAGTAAACCCCTCATTAAGCTGTTTTTAAAGCATGAATTTAAGAGCGGCAAGGGTAAAAGGTCACGAGGAGTATTTAATTCACAACGGCTGGCAAAAGGTGCTGTTGTGATTGAAAACACCAGAGTTCAAGTGTCCAGGGCCACATAAACATCCGACTCTGTCACTAGACCTGGTTAAGTGACAGCTTGAAAAATAGATTTAATAAGACAGAGAGAAAAGTTTCCCACTCTTACACGAGGAATAGGAACAGCAGATCACAATATTAGCCAGCAACAGGAACAGTCAGTAAGCAACCCCATCCCTCCCATCTCAGCATGGGGGGAGGATGAATAAATAGCAGCCTATGGCCATCTGGGTGTTCAACCCCGCAGCGATTCCCAGGGGCTTGCTGGGACGCTCGCGCCGTGGCTCTGTGGTCTCCTGCTGTGAACAGAATAAAGTTCTCCAGGAATAACACAAACCAACCCGTCCTCCACATCCTGCTGTCAGTGTCTCTCCCACATGCCGTCTGTACAGGGAGCTACTGGAGTAACAAGTGCCACCGGGTGCTAGCAGGATACTTACGTGCTGCCACGCGAGAAAGCAAACCTCTGCCAGTGAATTCTCTTACATTTGGGCAACCTCACACCCACCACGCAGACACTGCAGATGGGTCTGCAGGAATCGACGGGTTAGATCTGGGCACAGTTCAGCCCAGACACATCCCCATCTCAGTACACTTTTAAACTAACCTTTGGACCTGCGCTGGTGAAGTTTGACCTCAGTCATTTCAACTTACCCTCATTTTCTTCCATGACCGCAGCGCTGCTCACTAGCGTAGTGCAACTTACATGAAAACTTCACCCCTTCCGTGGAAACATGCACTCACAAAGGAGAAACATCTCAATCTTGTACAGCAAAAGCCAGAACCCCAGCTGTGCACTCTAACATTTAATTTTATGTCAGTGCACATCTAAAATTCAAGATCCCTGAAGACCTTTTAAAAGAAAATCCTCCTTGGAACAATTTGCATTGAAGTAAAGAGTGAGGATTTAACAAGTAATGGAGAATTACGTACACTCGGCTCTCAACTTTTTATTCTACTTCTAATCAAAACACACTTCATCTTAAATTCTGAGATAATAGATGCAATATAAAATTAGGGGGCAGGCATGGGTATGAACTAAATTATTTGCTTATTCCATGTTTACAGATAATGGAAAAAAAGTAGGACTTTAATTCTACCTTCCATCATTGTCTTCTCTCCATACCAAAATTAACAAGAAAGTTTACTGTAAGAGGGGAAAAAAACACTCTTATTTTTAAAATATGCTTCTAATTCTAGCCATGCAGTTGGCCTGCAAAGAGTGCAGAAGCAAGGCTCTCTGGAACGATCCCCAAGGCAACATTTGCTTTGGCTCCAAATAGGACACTTTTGTGCATCAAGAGTCAAATAAGATCAGCTGCTTCTCAATCCTTTCTGTTTAATGATCCCATTGATAGCCAAAAGGTAAACAGATGCATTTCTGTCTATTCTGCGTGTTCCCTGCTGTGAATCCAGATTGCTGCTCCAAGAGGTATCTGACGGCCATGGAGGTGACAACGTGGAGTCAGAATCTCCCCAGACAGTTACATCATTTTCCCACACCACACCTGGATTTTAACTTTACAGAAAGAGGTGGCTGTCCATTACAACTCACGTGATCTTTGCAGCTTTTCTGTAGCTCTGCTCAGCTCCCCATTGGTATCTTGTTTGACCAACACCTCAGGACAGACTTAGGGCCATCAAACTGAATCTTCTGATTATCTGGGGCTACTTTACACAATAATAAGGCAGAAGAGAAGAAAGAGGACAAGAAAGCCTTCAAAACAGCATCATCTTTTTCAAAGCCTCTGTTAGAACTGAGATAATAAATCACTATATTAAATCAGGCTTCCACTGGGGAAAAAAAAATACCCAAAACATTGGGGGAGTATGTCAGACTGAAGCATCATGGGGAACTAGTGCTCTCGGAGAGCGCATCCTTGCTCAGAAAGGGTCAGAAACAGCAAAGCTGTCGACACCACAAATCTGCTGAAGCAGCTTTGGTCTCATTCTAAGCCAAGAGAAAAGATGTCCTTAATTTTAAAGAAGGATAAAATAACAAGTTGACCTTGCTGGTTCTTTCTAGTCCCAGCACCACAGCTGCAACCTTCACAAAGAGGGACACCTGCCTTGAGCCAGGATCAAGGGTGCTGAGCGAGGCCAGCTGGCTCATGGCGGCATGCGCAGGTCACCAAGGCACCTAGAAAGAGCCTCGAAGGGGCCGTGGAGGACAGGCCTTGGTACACCAAAGCTCAAGGAGGAGATTTAGGCTGAGGATGAAGTTGCCATGAAAGCTCAGCTCTCCAGGAGCAGCCTGCCTGCTGTCCCTGCAGGTGTGCTCCACCAAGGACAGGTAGCACATCCATCCATCCACCCATCCATCCCCAAGACTCCTGACAGCCTCAGCTCAGCTAGGAAGGACCAAGGCTCTCCAGCGTATTTCAGCCAATGAGCAGTCCCACCAGAGTACAGTCCATGCTCAGCAACCAGAGCACTGCACTGCCAAAAACAGGGAGGAAAAGGGGCCGTCCAGTCCAGGGCTCCCATCTGCTGGCAGGGAACCTCGCACGCCTGAGCTGTGCCTATCCACAGGGAGGGACCCAAAATAAAACTGCTGCACACTCACTGAAACATGCCATGCTACATCTAAAGCCAAATTTATACCTGAATAACAATAAGTAAAGCTGAGAAGTTATTACAGCTCGGCTAATTTCAGACCAGGGCTAACCCCTAGGCTGGCGCCTGCTCCAGGACTTGCATTGCAGAGCACCTCTTCACCTTTCAAAGATAAATAGTCCAACGCGGCCGGTGCTTTGCACTGTGAAAGCTCTCGCACGGCTGTTTCGCGGTTCATTCCCTGAAGTGAGGAGTGTTTTTAATAACTGTTACCTGACAGGAGTAAGAGCAAAGAGCAAAACCTGTGGCAATACCAGTTGATCCCATTTGGCCTAACAGCTTGTTGTTATTTCCAGACTCTGGAGTTCTTTAAAATTCATAGGGACAGCCTGCAGTTTTAATAGAGGCTACCAAAATCCATCCTAAGATGTATTAAAAAAGCACACTTCCTGGAGGGGAATAGGAAACAGTCAGCATTTACAAAGATCTCTCCAGGAATATTTTTTTTTTTTTTTTTAAGATCTTGCTTTGAAGTAGATGCTACCAAAGAATAAGGCTTCCAGAGCTCAGCAATATTTAATGTACTTCTACAGCAATGGATGACAATGTTGTTGTTTCAGCTATATTATAACAAAAATATTGTGGTTTTCCTGTATTCTAACAAAAGTAACTCAAGATTTACATCTCATTCATCTTATTCAGAAGTAGCCCTTAAGCCAAAAACAAGGAAGGGAGAGACCCTACTGCGTACAAAGGACTTCAGTAATCCTCATAGGGTGGCTATCCAGTTGGGACATAAAGAAAGGCCAAAGAAAGAAAAAACACCACTTGCAAAAAGCAGTTTTTCTACAACCATCAGCAAGAGTGGAAAACATATACGGAAGATGAGGAACTTGAGTTAAAACTAAGATGGGTGTCCTCATTAACCCAACAAAAGCATGGATTCATATGTAAAGTCCACCTGGTTAAGAAATCCACATCTGATTTGGAAGTAATATCTAAAACACACAAGAGTAGAAACAATTCTCCATACTCCGCCTCTCCACTTGGTGAAGCACCATCTCGATGATCCCACATGCACTGAACTAATATATCCACTTACAACTGATTAAAATGATCAATCGGTAAACAAGGAGATGGCAATTCCCTGAAGGAGAAGGGGAGGCATCCTCAGTTGTTACTTTTGCAAGCCTCCATAATACACAGACACAAATGGACTTTAATATTCTTGTGCCTTATATTAGAAAAACCAAATTTCTATTTGTGACTGGCTAGTGACAACTTGGGAAGGTGAATCCCCTTTTCACCCACACAAGGATGCAGCGTTCTTCTCCACCCACCCATCCAACAGCACCAGCACCTGGCTGAAGGAATGAGAAGACACAACCAAATCAGCTCTTTTAAGACATTATGCCATGGCAGTACTTCCTAGAAAATCAGAAGTACACTAGAGTTTTCTTAATATTTCCACAGAGAGGAATGTTTTCCACTGGGACTTCTAACTTTCCGTTCAGACTGGCTGTGGATTGGAGTACTTAATGCTTACAAAAACCCCAACCTGTGCAAAGCACAAATCAACTTTCCAGACCTCCAAGGGAGTAATATCTGCACCTCACACCTGCAGAAAAGCAGACGATATGAGTAAGAGGTTCTTGACATTCATACAAATCACCAATGGAAAGGGAATTGGAATTTGGGAGGAGCAGGTTCCCTCCCAGAGAATGTCCTTCAGACCTCGCTTTGCTTGGTTCCCTCAGGCTTATTTAACTATTTGTCTTTAATGTCACCCTCCAAATGATGCTATTGGTACTTACACAACCCTTCACCAAGTCTCCTTCAATCTCAGTTTACAGAATTTACACCAGTTTTCCTTTCCTTAAGGGCATACGGGCAGAAAGAATTTCAGTGAAAGGCAGAGAATACAAACAATCAAACCTTAAACATTTGACAGAGAAAGATAGAGAAAGCAAGCTAGAGTAATGTAAAAGCTACATACCCACAAATGCATCAATAAATTATCACTGCAGATTTTTTCTCATTTTTATTCACTTACCAAAGGAATACCTGCAAAACAAAATGAAGAAAAAGCAAAAAAATTAAAATCTCAGTTGATCAATTGTAGGAACCTATGTCTCACAGTAGTTTTATTTCAAACTTCACACGTTTTGAGTTTCAAAACATATCTGTCAAGGAGTATGGAAACATGCCTGAACCATGTAATATGCAACTCAAAGGCGTGAAATAGTAAATTTCTGTTACCTGGAAATGCAAGAAGAGCAAAATAATTTATTTCTGAGCAAATTAAGCTCTTATTTAGCATTCCAAGGAACTGGTTACCCTTCTTTCAATAAAGATGCTAAAGCAGCACACCCAGAAGAGACAGCACAGTCCCAAATCGCAACGAATACTGAGCTTCACAACAGGCTGCTCCTCACCTTCCCTCTCACTTGAGAAACCCCTCTGAGAGAGCAATCTAGTTGATAGTGCAGCTTAACCAGGTTCTCCTGCAAGATTACTCGTTTATGGTTTCCAAAGCACGCTAAGCACTTCCCAGGCAGAAGGCAACAACTGAAGTTGTTAAAAACACAAAGCTCAACGCATACTTCTGCACTGATGAAGCCCACGCTGCTGAAAGGCAAGAGGTTACTTCTCGCTGGTGACCTATTCACTGGGGTTTTTTTCGCTTTTGAACACAGAAAAGTCTAGCACGATGCCATCTGGTAGCCGAGTGCTGTGTACTAGATGCTCATCAATCCTCAGTGGCTCAGGAAAAGTGATACACACTTACTGTATCATTTTCATGTGAATTTTTGCCACAATCTGGCGCATCGTTTAACTTGCCTTTTTAACTGGTCTTCGCATTCAAATTACCTTTAGCCTTAACTACAACAGTGATTTTCTGTAAGATTACCGGTTTCGATTAAAAGTAAAACCCAAAGGTTAACAAGTTTTAAGATGCTGTTCTTCAACAGACAGCTCGTGTTTAGTTCCATTATGGCTTCAACACCACATCAAGGCTTTATTATTTGTATCTGCAGCATATTGCATTACATTAACCAAAAAAACCCTCCAAACCCAGAACCCCAAACCAAAAAAATACCCCAGGCTTCTAAAGATTTTCAGAAAGATTTGTTCTTACTGAAAACATCCTCAATAGGTGTGCAAATTTTATACCCATACACGTGTAGTTCAAACAGTTCTACAATCCATCAATCTAAATATTTTACTACATATTTAACAACAATTTCATAGAGGGCTACTGTCGTATAGAGAGCAATAACTTTAAAGTGCACAACAAGTTTTAACTTTCTTAATAAAAGTGGCTCTTTATAAAGATATCTGTCATTAAGGGCAACCTAACTTCACTATTCTCCACCACAGTTGTGGTGCAGTTAAACATAAACTTGTACGAATTATTCTTATTTCTTGGCAGAAGTTAAGAACCCCCTGAGGCTCATTTAAAACACACACACACAGACACACACAAAATGAGGAATTAATAAAATATTGTATTCTTCTGAACCACATTAAGTTTTCTGACGTGTGTCTGTTGCTGATTACATCAATCTAGGCTCCATAACTTGTCATGTGATGACAGGCAAACACTTGTGAATTTATTTCTCTGAAGAAGCCTGCAATACAAATGCCAAGGAAACCAAACCAAATGGCCCACTCCAAATACATAAAAGCAGCAGGGCTTCTTGCAGGCATTGGGGTTTTTTTATAGGTACAAACAGGCAGGTACCCAATTCCCGCGGACTTCAGGTTGGACTTTGAACCTAATTACCAGTTTTCCTTTTCAAGGTCCTCTTCCTTGTTTATACGGAGTAAACAGAAGTGTTTAACCAAAAAATGGATCTTTTTTTCCCTATTGCCCGTCTTGGCATTTGAAACATTACTGACAGATAATGACAAGTAAAAACATGGATTTGATTTTGCGGGTTTGGGGTTTTTTGGCAAATTTCAACAGAGTAACTTTTGATCTGCACATTGTCAAACCCAGAAATTTTGCAAATTCAAAGTATATTCCATTCGTATTTTCTAAATCAAATTAAAACGTGGTGTCATTTCTGTTCTCCAGTTGGAAAAACAATGTCATTAGCCATGACTTGTCATTACAGCCAAACTTCATGTAACACTTAGAAAGACTGTATCAGCTGGGAATTATAAACATCATCAAATATTTGGGTTAAATTGTTTTCACCACATTGTAATGCTGATTAATTCTAGCTCAAGTGTATTCCTGGAAAGCAAAAACTGATAGCAAAACATAGTTTAAACTACATCACTCCTAATGAAAATACTTCCTGTCGTCAGTGCCTGTGGCGAAGGCAGCGTGAAGCCAAGATAGGTTTGAACCCACGGCTCTGCCAGAGCTTCCCGTGTCTCCAAACCACGCGTGGGCATCGCTGTGCAAATGAACAGGGAGCTCCCAAACCAACCCAGCAGAAAACACCGCCTTTTCTATATAACATCTTCTTTTTTCTGCCTGCAAAGCATGCAGGATGACGGTTTCTGTTTGCTCAAGGAGGAAGAAAAGCAGATTGGCCAGACTTGCCCAATAAATTTACATTCTTTCTCCACTCACCTACCCCACAGCTATGCAGATTATTTAATACAAGAGTTGTCTGGACAGGGACTCCCCTTATAAGTCTGTAAGACACGACAAAATTCTAAATAGAGTCTATTAATAAACAGTATTAGAATGCAGACAGAAACTTGTATCTTTACATCTATTGATGCTTGCTTGGAAAATGCAGGTGTATTTATAAACCAAGGAAAATTTAAAAAAACCAACAAAACAATTCTACCCACCATTCACAGCCTGGCAGTGCCCAACACCACAAGATCCTTCCAACTAAGCTGATTTCCACAGGCATCCCTAATCTGCAGCTGGTGTTAACAGCTTCTCTCACTGCTCTCCATGGAGAACATCCTCTACGGAAAGTGAACCCAGATGTCAACTTTCATCTCCATTATGAATCTCTCTTATTCTCTGGGCTGTATAAGTCGGGATGGGGAAAAAGGTATTTGTGTAGCACAGACACATTTTCTATTCTCTATCAGGATACAGCTCCAAAATCTGCTGTAACGAGGTTTCCACAGCAGCACAATGGAAACCAGGTAGACCTCACACTGTGAGGTAACCGTTTCCTGTGAAGGATGGAAATGTCACCTATTAACTACCCCGCTCTTCCCTCCGGTACCCAGACAGGGAGAGAAGGAAGCAGGGGACCATCTCCCCAGGAGACGGCAGCAGCCTCAGACCGCAGCGGGCAATCAAACGGACACATAACTGCCAGAGTGAGGAGCTTCCTTCCTTCCGAAATTTCAGTAACAGGGAAAGTTGGATGAGCTGCCTGCCATGAATCCAGACGTTGCATTAGGGGAGAAACAAAGGGCTAAGCCATGGAAGTATAGAAAGTGTAGAAAATTCACCTGCCCCACGACAGGACTGGCTGTGTGAGAATCACCTCTGAGAGATGCCCATCTTAGCAGCGATGGAGACTCAACCTCCCTCTCCAGGTATTCAGCCCAGTGCTCCTCCATATGAACATTTAGAAGGCTTTTCCTTATGTCTAACCTATGTCTTCCTTCCCACCATGCAAACCAACAGCTTCTTGTCCTATCCACACGGAGACAGCGAACACAGAGAACAGCTAATTTCCATCCCCTCTGCTGCTTCTCGCACTTGAAGATCTTTGTCTCCTTCCCCAGTGTTCCTTTCTCTCAACTAATCAAACTCAGCTCTTTCAGCTTTTCACCACAACAGGCCACTTTCTGCACCGCCGCCGAAGCTTGTGCCTCTTCTCTGCCTGGCGTGGGGCCGTAGCCACTTCCAGCACAATGTGACAACCAGACACGAGATGCTGGCTGACACCTCCCAGCTCCGAGAAGCGGAAAACCTCATCCACTGCTGTCTTGCACATGACGCTCCTAAAAGTTACTGGTTTACGTGCCTGAAAGTTTGTTTGGTGAACCACAATATACCAACCAAATTAAAGCTGTAAACACTTCAGAGGAAAAAAACCCATCTTTTCAATGTATATATATGTACAGTACCTGGCACCTGGGGATCCACTTCCTTAGCACACTGCCTCAAAACAAAGAAGCCAGTTGGCAAACATCACTTGCAAGAGACTGAGAGTCCATCAAAATGAGATGACAGAATTAGTCTAGTGCGCCATTAATTTCAGAACATCATTAACTTAAAAGTGTGGGGGTAGGAAACATTTTTGACAGCTGGTTTCAGTTGCTGCCAAGCCTTTAGTATTGCACAGCGGTCATGGGGGGAGGAAATAAGCTAGAATGGTAGTAAATGAAACCACTCGTCTGGTTTCTGGATTCACTTTATTGTGGTCACAGATCTCTAAAAAGTGGGATTCTGTGCTCTGTAATTACAACATCCACATTTAAATGGAAGGAACGGGGATAACATTAAAAAAAAAAAAAAAAAGACTGCTCGAGGATGAGGTTTACTGCTCGGTTTGCACATGGTGCTGGGAAAGGTGCCTGAGCAGAGCTGGAGCCAACCAAGGGATGAGGAACAGCACGGCCGCCCTCCTGGAGCCACGCCAGGTGCTCACACCCGTGCCCCATCCCGTGCAGCCGCGACGTGGTCGGGCACTGCCGCACCGCTCTCCCCGCCGCCGAGCAAGCGGCAGCTCCCAGGCGGCAAACCATCCGAGCACCACTTGATCTTCCCCTTGCAAGGCCGGGAACCAGGCTTGGTTAAGAGACCAAATGTGAATTACCCAACTAAGCCCCGGCACTCGCCAACTGTTCTGTCCGTGCTCATTTCCAAAGCTAAAAGTTATTACAAAGCCCTGGCTTATGCGACTGCAGAATTTGCCAAACTCAAGTGAAGTTTGCTTTGGTTAAATCCTTCCACTGCCAAAACCAGATGCTGAAACGGCAGCCTTGGGAACCCTACTCTGAGCTGCTCCTCAAGCCAGATGACGAGTCCAAGGCAGGAAAGGTGAGAATGGGAGCCGGCAGCAAGAAGGCGACTGCAGCAGCACCGCAGCTCCTCCACCCTGCTTTGCCCTGCCGGAGCCCAGCAAGAGCCGCTGCCAGGCTGCCCGACCTGCCGAAATCGCTGCTGTTCCCCAGGCAGAAATAAACTTGAACAAAAGCGTGTGCACAGCAAGTGAAAACAGACACTGATGGAAAATAAACGGGTCAGCATCGGCTTGAACATGTTCAAGAGGTCAGTCCCACTGCGGCGTTCCGGTGTGCGTGCAACGCACGGGGAGGCAGCACAAAACGAGTGCTGCAAACCCGCTTTTTCAGGACCAGCAGCTGAAAGGTTTTGTTTTTCTGCTGCCAGCATGCTGGCAGGTAAAATCCCAGGAAAACTGCATTTCAGTAATTCCATGCCTTGATTAAAAAAATAAAATAAAAATAATCATTTAATTGCATTAATTAATCTCTGTCCAAAGGCTGGCCCCCCACCAACCATTCTGCTGAGAGCGATTCCCCATTAAATGAAGAAGTCTGCAGCAAGGCTATGGGTTTCAGTGAAAGCACGGTCGTTTCTTCTACACTAAGTTCATAATGACATGAGTTATTCTAATGCAAGTTTCCACCTACTTCCTACCCCAGACCCTTCCCCCAAGAGAGCTTGCTTGTTTTTGCAGTTACTTGCCTCCCCTTCTCCAGGACAGAGCCGGTGTTTACCCAGACAGACCTGGAACATTTCTCCAGTAACACGGCTCGGCCCTGCAAATAACTCTGGTTGTGCAGTAACCCCAGTTCAGTGATGTGCCGGCACCACTGGTAGCGAACACTGTTCTCAAGAATAAATTTCTGGATTAAGATCCTTAGGGAAGTTAGTAAACACAGATCCCACCAAGGCTTGGACCCTTCCCTAACCCCTGATTGCTTTTCGGCTGTACCAATCACTGTATTAACATTCTTTCCAACCACAGCTGTTTGAGAAGTCAGATGAGTTAAACAACATGAACGTGTGCTGGACCAGACTGGGTGCATGAAGCTATTTGGCAAGTTACAGTTTTTAAGAAAAAAAAATTAAAAAAAAGTCATGAAAAAAACATTATTCATTCTTTTCCTAAATCTTTCAGCTGTGGAATCAATACCCAAGTCTACAAACTGGATACAGCTGGCAATTAGATGTGCCAGATAATAAGCAATTAAAAAATATTTGTCTCAGTCTCTGGCAAAGCCCTGTGGTACATCAGACACTGCACCGCCACGCCACTAACCACATAATCTTCTGATAATTTCTTTGCTCTCATTTTCTCATCGGCCGTGATTTGCAGAAGTGATCGGAAGCTAGAGACAGTTTGTGCAAAGGAAACAGTGGGGTGTTATTAACTGCCCGTAGAGAATACGCAGCTCCCTCTGCAACGGCTTTACCCCATATCCCGTTCCAATCGCCGCTGATGTTTTAACATAGTCTCCTCATGAAATCAAGTTAGCGGCAGGGGAAGCAGGAAGGAGGTGAAAGAATATTGCTACGTGCCTTTTGCTGAGCCATCAAAGCATTACGCTCTCCGACGTTAAGTCATTTTGTCAGGCTTTCTGCAAAGCGAAGCAGCAGACGCACACCGCTGCTTTTTCTATGTTTTCTTAATACTAGATAGAGGTAACAGTCCTGACGTTTAGACAGAAGCGATTACTGGGATTAACATGATAAAGGGTTATGAACCAGGACTCAGAGGGCAATTCCACAGTGCACACTGAACAGACGGAGCACGCGTGGGGGTGGAAGGAGCTGGCTGGCACTGGGATGCAGCACCAGTCAGCGTCCCAGCACCCACTGCGGTACGGACGTAACGCCACAGTCCCTGCACACACCTTAAGGGCACCCTCGGCACAATACTGTTTTCTACTGTAGACAAAGACACGATCTCTTCTACATATGGTGGATTAATTTTTATAGATCTCTGGCTATCTTACAGCAGATTTAAAAAAAAAAAAAAATCCTCCAAAGGTGCTATTATTAAGTAAAGCGAAACCAGTCACTACAATAAGTCAAAACAATACACGCAACCAATCAATGTAAAATAAATTCCTTCTTAGTCTCCCTCTTTTCAAACCTTTTTAAGTTCCTACAAGCATCCACATTATTCAAATAACATCAATCTTAGAGGCACTATTGCTACAAAACCAATAGCAGTAAAGCTGCAATCTTCATGCTGGAGCTGCTCAAAGACTCCAGCACACCATTTTACCAAAGCCGCTTCTCTTGTTTTTCATATCATGTTTCAATGGCAAGTTAGACTTGCCACGGGTCAGTTCTACTCCAGGAACACATTCACGGAAGCAGGCAACGACCAGACCTGGTGCAGCCCCAGACCCCACCGAAGCATCCCTTGACAGCCCTTACGGCTTTTGGCAGCTCCTCTTCTACTGACAGCTCATGCAGCTCTTCTCAAATGCATGTCATAGCTGGACCTGGCTTCTTAATCAGGTTCATCTCCACCTGCCTTTTCAGTCCACTCCACTCTCCCAGACTAATGCATGGGTTTTGGAGTAGATGCAGGCAGGAGCACACTCAAGCCTCCTTGGACAGCCTGTGGCAACTGCGTTCTTTGCTCCTACTTGCCCCTTTAAAAAGGCCAAGCTAAATTAACAGCACACAACCCATTGCCACCTGCATTTAACTCAACCACCTCAACCAAGAGAAGTAACCTCACACTGCAGACATTTACAGGTCTTGGGGGACTAAGGAAGACCAGCCAGCCATAGCATCACCCTCTTCCTTCCCAGCCATGCTGAATGCCAGGTGAGTAGATGGCAAGGGGCCGGCGCCTCTGAAGGACTGCTCCTAAACCAGAAGCCAGCCTAGGGCAGGGAGGGGAAACCTTACACATGCTGGGGGGAGAAACGCTAAATGATTCATTTCTGACATCAGCCATGATTAAATTTTAATCTCTCAAAAAAAAATATGGTTCTCATTAGCCTCATTAGTTCCCAGTTGTACTGCAAGGCAACAGTGTCACATGGTATTAATCTTTGTTTTCATTAATATGTCATATCAACCGCTCACGCCTGCTCACAGCATTCTTTGAAACCGATATGCTCCCTCTCTTCTGTGCGAGTAGGAAGTGCCAAAAAGCAGCTTCCTCAACAGGAAGGATGACCCCCTGAGATCCTTCAACTTTTGGTTTACGTTTCTGGAGATAATCTTTTCTTTCTGGGGAAAGAGGGAGGGGAGTTTGGAGTAAAAGGGATACAAGGCTGCGATCCACAGTAACAAAGAAATTCCTGAGGTTTATTGCCAAGGCCAGGGACAGATAAAGGAATAAGATATTCTCGGGTTTTTAGTTGTTGTTGTCATTGGGATATTTTGGAGAGCTAGAAAAATAAAGCCAGGTTGCAAAAAGGGTTCTCTGCAAGCGGGTTATTTGCAAAGCCCCTAGCAAACGTCAAATGACTCCAATTTAGCATACGCATCAAGGCGGTATTTGTTAATGTGATTCATCTAAAATCCTAGATACTTTTTTTTTTAAGATACAAAATTGTACACTGGACTCAGGCACAGCATTAATTTTTGCTTGCACTTCAAACTTTAATATATGTAAAGCTGATATCAATTAAGTCTTACAATCCCTTAGTATGAGCTTGTATTACTTCCAGACAGGCAGATAAAGCAGGATATAGACTGATGGAAAGGGCTTGCCAAGGTCACACAGTTAAGTACAGCCCAACTCATCCATTCCTGCCTGTACAGTGAGGTCTCGGAGAACTTCCCAAGTGACCCAGGTGTACTGATAAGACCCAGGACATGCAAGTTTCTATTCCTTACTTGCTCCTGATCTTTCAGTGTTTGCTTGCTCAGGGGCAGTCAAAAAAGTCTTACTGAATTACCCATGCTACTTAATAAAATGTGCATTAGCTCAAATGTACCCATGCGGATATGTTCATTCACCCTTGATCTTGCTCTGGTCTGCTGGAAGCTCAAAGGGTGATTCTTCCATTTGTATTTTGCATGTCAGACCAGGACTCTTCTAGTCATACAACGAGTATCTCCGTTAAGTGCTGTGCCCTTATCATAAGAGGGTCACAAACCAGTACACTTAAAAATGGGAATGATGCTTTGCGAAATCCAGCCCACAATTCACATGTTGGCTGTTTTACAGGCTGGAATAAGAAACTCAGAAGAGATCTGTTTCTAACCTTTACTGGATAGGATGACACTAGACAAAAACCCATGTGCTTTAGACTGAAAAAACAAAGTTGTAGAATATAAGAGGAAAGAAAGTGGGGAAGAGGTCCATTTAATGGCTACTAATGCCCTCCTGGAGAGTGAAAACACAGCCCTGAGCATCTCATCAGCCCCCTAGCATTTAATGGACTTTAGCCTGAACCAGTCACCAGTTCATCCGCTAGCACACAGAAGACTGTGATTAAAGTCCTGCATAGGTCAAGTGTTTTTTAATGAGACATATAAACCACAAAACCTCCATGACATACAAGTCTGTCTTCTTTCTCTGTTGTAAATGAACTACTGAGGACGGTAATTTAATTGCAATTAAATTACATGCCTCAGAGACATGCTTTCATGACCTAGAGTATACCTGTCCCTCCAATAAGTCCTTAATATTGAAGTTAAAAGCTATTAATATTACGTTCAATCAGCTAAATGTGAAAAAACATCAGGCATTTGGGGCCAGAAAGGCAAAGGCATGTCCTCCCCTCTGCACTCTACAAAAATGTTGCAGCATCTGCAACTTCTTGGAAACCACCTGGGCACGCAGGCTTCGAAGGGCACGCAGGCTTCGAAGGGCACGTAAGCACAGCTCAAATGGCACTAGCCTGCAATCTCTGGGGTTGAACAGTGGTGAAGCACCATTCAGTTTCATATTCCTTACAGAAAAAAAGGTGTGCTGTTTAGTCTTATTTTACCCTAAATACCTGTTAGCAGTAGCTCCATCAGCATTTTCCACAAGGGAAGAACACACTGAAAAGAACGCTGTAGCCACCTCATGCTATAACGTTTTATTTATTGGCTTGTTTAACCTATTCCCTTGAGCTCTTGTAACTCTACCAGAATCTTAGTCATGAAAGGAAAAAAGGCAATAGGATTTAAAAAAACGCAATTCTAGCTTTTGTATCAAGTGTCTTACAAACTGTACCACTGAATGCTTTCTAACAGTGGGCAATGTCTTTATAAAATGAAACAACACAATAACCAAGGGAAAGGAAGAGTTTTCAGATGACATTTGAAAATGCTGGGGGGGGTTCAGTGAGGAAACAACAGAAGAAGAAACAGGAGATCAGTGGCAGAGTAGTTTAGAAGTTTGTTTATATAAGAAAATGTAATAGCTCTCTGGAGACACCTTACTGTGGGATAAAAGTGATTTTATTCCAGAATTATGAATTCACTTTAGAAGTGCATTAGTTATTCTGGTACAAAAATGATTCAACTTCTGCTGGAATGCCTCTCCCAGAGAGCTTATCCTGACAAAGGACCTCTACTGCCGATGGTCCATCTCTGCAGACATATGCCTCAGCAGAAACCGTAGGGAATAAAACCACAAATGCAGGTTTCATGAGGTCACCTGCAACAGGTATTTTTACTTTTAAACAAAGGGGCAGCTTTTCCCATTCTTGTTTAAATGCACAACAATCCATTATGTCAATATTCAGGAGGGAGGAAGTGGGGAGAAAGGCAAAGCCATTTGTATTGGACCTGTGGAGCTGCACTGCTCTTCAATGACTGGACCTAGACAAGCAGGACTTGCAGTCTGCAAAATGGACGCTGAAGTAAGGGGAATTCCCACAAAAATCTTTTTAACTATCTTTAGCTTCATGAAATAGCTTCTATTATACTCAAACTAGGACCACTTTTTACTATTATCGTTTTACTGAAATTAGGCAGTCTGCAGAAATTACAAGAAAAATCAAGACTAAAATTAACATAATGATTAGGCACTTCACCCAGCCTATGGGTCAGACATTGTATGTTCTATTGCACTGCCAGATTTTTGGATTCTTGACAGTCTCCTCCTTCAAAAGGAAAAGTTCAAAATGGCAGAGGAGAAAAAAACCCAGTATTTTAAGACAGACACACTGAGCTTGTGATGCAAGTGCAGCACCATTACATGCATGCTCCATGACCCAGAGAACACGTCCAGGTTTAGTCTGAACAGACCCTGAATACAACAGCTGTTTTGGGAACAGAGTGCCCGGAATTACAAAAGCTTCCTGGTGCATTTCACTTTCAAATTTGGCAAAGGCGGTCTTGGCCCCACATTTCACAGGTACCAAAATGAACAGGCTGTTCTCTGAAAGCTAGCCTAGTTTTGAGACCCACCGAAGTGCATCTTATTTCAGACAGTTCACCTGGGCTTTGGCAGAGCCAACAGTAAACTGGCAAAGCCAAGAATTCAGGGCCAGGACAACATCCTGGCCCCAGTTCTCAGGATTTTAGGTTGCCAAAGTAATCCTTCTCCCACAAAATCCATTACAAACAGCTCACATCAGCCTGCTCCAGGAACAGCTTTCTTAAGGGTTATAACACCCTCAAAGAGCTTTAGCTGGTCCCTTGCCATGCTGTCACAGCAGGCTCAGCTGTCCCCAGGCACACAGTGTATTCCCCAGCTCACAGGTGGAGGTCAGCAGTACCGGGGCAGGCAGGCAACGTGTCCTGCCCTTCAAAGGAGACGGTTTGCTCTTCTAAAGCTTCCTCTGACTCTGAGCCCAAGCCAGCTGGACAGCAGTTGAAAGACTCACTCCTTCAGCAGCGCCCGGTATCTGGAGACTCCAGCCCAAAACAAATAGAAACATTTAAAATTAAAATAGAAAAAGAAAAGGCAATAAAAGGAATAAATTGTTCCTCACTGGCCCGCAGAAGAGAACTCTGTTCCTCCTTATCACCCTGTATCTTCCTTGAACTGGCTTCCCAGGCAACTACTGCAAAGGATTTTTCTGGATCGGGTCAGCCCACAGGTCCATGCCCAGCCCAGCAGTGCCAGCTCGCAGGAGTCCACGCCTGCCAGCTGAAAAGCAACATTAAGAAAGACTGTACCATAACTACAAAACAATGTGGCCACAGGAGGAATTTCTTCTCCATTTCAGATGCCTCTTTGCTGAACTATCTTGTAACTCTGATCAGGAATGTCTGACAACGTTGCCCTTTCCCCCTTTATAAGAAGTCACTGTGGTCTTGAAGGGATGCTTTGGAGAACAATCAGAACTCATCAAAACCTCTCAATCTGCCCAAATTTGAGAGGAAGACAAAGTTAATGGACCATCTAAGCCCACCTTTAAATAGTGTGAAAAGGGAGTTTTAAAGCCAGCCTTAGTTTTAAGGCCAATGCTGCCACCCACCCACCCACCCACCTGCAGCAGCAGAATTCATGAGCTTTCAGGTACTCTCAGCTCATCCCTCATGCCACCACAATTCCCTGAAGGACGGTGAGAAATTAGTTAATCCCCTCTTCGCTCTTTCGTCATGTTTACTTGCACTGTAAGTACCTAGCCACCCAGCATTCCCTTCTCCAGGAACAGAATGTCACACTGTATGCACAATAATAATATGGTTTTGACCACCCAGTGACCCATTTCGGAGGATCTAATGAAAAATGTAACCACAGCTGAATGAACTGTACTGCTGGGTTGCTTTGATTCTTTTCCCTCACCCCTTTGCAAGAAGAACCTAATTTCCTGTTTAATATATTTGATGCCACAATTAGGAAGAGATGAAGTTGAGGCAACACCTCCTATTACCCCCCACTTTTCTCTTTCACCCTTTCCCCAGAAGAACCCTTGGTGTGTTACTGCTCTATACCAGCAGCCACCTGCCTGTGCCACAGTAACTTTTAAACTCCAAACCTGAAGCAGCAAAGGAGGAAAAAATACAGCCTTATCTCAAATATCAAGAGTCAATTCCTTTCAACCACAGCATCCACAAAAGGCAAACTCTGGGCTCCACTTGCATTCCTGCTGGCCAGCTCATTGTCTTCAGAACTGCAGAGACCTAAAGCTTGGCCATGAGCTTCTATCTCCCCTCAGGAAGAGGCATTTGGACATGGTCTGCTGGACACTGGTGGTGGTTCCGTGCAGCGGTGGAAAAAGGTTCCCCTCTCTATCCTCTGCCCTTTGCCTCCCGCTTAAAGACTTGAAAGATGACAAAACAGCCATGCATTCAACAGGAACAACTGGATTTCTTTTGGCAAAAACCTGAGAGTTCTGCAGGACTGTCACACCTGCAGCACCAGCAGAGAAGACATCGCACCTCTGCCTTCAGTCTACCTGTACCAGGAAAAGCAACTGGGAGCAGAGGACCAGCACAGAATGCGACTGCCCAACAAGACACAGAGAACACATTCGAGCTAGCTTTTTTTTAAAATCAAAACTGTAACACCTTGTAGCATAGCCACAGCACCAGTACGCCGAGCACTCATTGCCTTGCAGGCACTAACAAAGAAAGCCTGTCGTGCTAACATCTTAGCCCACTGCTTCAGGAGCAAGCCAGATCAAACCTTCAGCCTCGGGAGTCATTGCAGGTCCAGCTTTCAGCTACAAAACCTTTGCAGCTTGAGGAGGAGGTTGTTAGGGGTTTCCCCCCCTCAAACAGAAAAGCAAACAGAAAGAAGTCAAGGAACATATCCAGATTTTGCTGCTACAATGACACAAGCTTCTGTATCTCTGGAAATGAGAGCAGGACGATGCTTGAATTCTTGCCCTGTAACATAAAACATCCAGAAAAATAGACAAGCAATTTTGGAATAACTTGGAAATGGGCAACGGAAAACTATCCATCGAGTTATTTTTCAAATTTTGTGGCTTTCTTTCACAGTCTTAAGTTCACGCTGAGTTAAGAGCTCAGAGAATAGAGCTTTTGAGAAAACTGAAGCTGTTATCCTTCACCCACTTACATACCATGTGGAGTAGGATAGGAATGAATGGGACAGGACAAGACGCAAGGCTGCCCAAGCACACGCAAATCCTTAAAATTAAATTCACTGAGCCCATCTGTAGGGAAGGTGTCCTGTCATGTGTTGTAAACCCAGAAGATTTGGGAAGAACATCACAGTGGCACAGCCGTATCATGTCCACAGCTTGGGCACCTCTTTGCGGCATAGCCTTTTACCTCCTCAAAGTTACCACATCACCTCTGCTACAGGCTGAGAGGTACTTGAAGAGCTGAACTAATGAAATGTGGGTTTCTAAGGGCCCATCCTCTTTTAACCAATGTATTTGGGGCCTTAACAACTGTAAGGACCACCTAAAGCCTTTCCTTTTGTACCACAGCCTTTCCCTGCAGCAAGGTGATATGCAGACAGTCACTATTTCTCCTTTACTTTTCCTCCACCGGCTTCATGTACTTATCTTGAGTGTTTCAGCTCTCTTCCAGACAGCACTGAAAACTGAGAAACCATCTCAAAGGTAATTGTTAGGGGAATTCCCCTGCAATAGCCATGAGGGAAAGTACTCCACAGCAAGGACAACGTGTAGCATGGCACGTTATGCAGCCAATTTGCCTCTCACAGAGGACAACAGAAATCAGGGCAGATATCCCAGGTAAGAGAGAGAGCAAGGGTATGCCCATAACTGATTTCTGCCAAATGCTTTCCTTATCTCACATTCCTACATCGCTCCTTACCAGATTACCAACCTCAAACAGTAACACAAAGTCAATGTGTACAATGAACAGCAAGAAATTACAGAAAAAAACAAAGCAGAGAGATTGTTAACCTACCAAATCTGTCCAACATTGACCAAGGATAGGTAGAGAACCCACAGGACAGACATGAGGACCATGTTTGCACATCCAGTTACCAATACAAAGGCTGAAGTTGCCAGGCCAAACAGGGAGAGGTAGTCCAAGGTGCTGTCCATGTCTGACCAGTCCAGAAACCAGATGATTGTTGGTGCATAGCTCAGAGCATCCAGGTTGATCTTCCCTTTGAAATACTTTTTGACATTCTGCAGGTACAGTTTACAAGGAAGCAGCCCCTTCTCTCCTATTAGCTGCTTGTTTTGATGATATGCCACCAGGAAGGCCACAACTAGAGGAAAACAAGGAGGGGAAAACAGAAAAAAAAAAACCCCAGTATTAGAAATCATCCACGCTGAAGCATATATTTTGAGTCCAGAGTTACAGAAGTATATTCATGCCTTGGGAAGGAATTTATTCACATGCCCTCATCTCCATTAAAATACAACACAGTCATTTCTATTAACCACGATGCAGAAGGCAGAGGAATTCTATAAATACTGTCTCTGCCTTCACACCAGGAAATGGCACAGAGTCTGTTTTGAGATAATTTTCTCCTCAACAGCTGTAAGGGACATGCCACTTGCTTCAGGCAAACTCAACAATGCACTTCTGGGAAAAGCTCCCTGTAACTGAGCGACCTGACCCAATGTAGAAACAGGAGGCTCAGCCCAGCTCTGTTAGACTCTGCGTGACCCTAGGTTAGTCACATACACTATTCATCTCCTAACGCAGATGAGGAAAACAGCTTAATTGCACTGCAGCGTACGAGTGAAAGTAATGCATTAATTTCAAAACTTTCAGACAGAATTTCCTTTCTACAAGCATTTGGAAAGGAGACACCAAGAAGCCCCTCAGTTCACGCACAGATACCGGGGAGCACAGCTGAAGTAGCCAGGAGAACACGCACCCAACTCCCTTCAGCTTTGCAGCAGCAAAGACACAGCCGCACTTTCTGACCCCTCCTATTTCAGTTTCACAAAACATTTTGCAGTGTAAATAGACAATAGGTCCAGCATGGGGTTTGTTATTGATGGTGCTTTACAATGTCTGCTGTTCCCAGTACAAATGACCCACCACGGACTGATAGCGGACTGTACCTGCAAGGTTGTACTTTGACTTTAGAGAACAACATAGTTCCATCTTTACATAACGCTATCTGTGCATCTATCAAGTACTGGATTATTTCCTTACATTGAAAACACTTAATATTTCAAAATACTGTTAATGTGGCAGCTTAAACTTAGATACACCATTCAAGAGGCATCCAAAGGACACCGTAATTCTTCTGGCAGCGTAATGGTTAATGGTTATACATTGCAACTGCAGAATACAGTAGTTATGCTATGGGTTGACCTTCTGGATCCTCTCACATCCTGGTAGGCTGGAAATACAAAGTCTTAATATTTTCCTGTCCTCTAAATTGCTACTTTTAACATGTCACTACAGCTCTCTCATTTATAGTGTCTATGCTCTTGCACTGGACAATCTTAGAACCGTCAGATGCTTTTTTTAACAGCACATAAGCAATTTAATTACAGATTATAGACCTAGAATTTGATGTTCTACAGAGAAAGTTGGTCAGTTTCTAGGGATTATCTCATATTTTAGGAATCTCCTCCAGTTACCAATTTGCAGTTCGTAACTGCAGTAATCTCCATTTCTCAGAAGAAAATGATGAAGGCCAACATTTCCTGATTACGCTCCATACATTTTGCTCCCAGCAGCTAACTTGCCCATCTTTCAAACATTATCCAAACACCAGCCACGTCACATGCAGCAATACCAGAGGTCTTGCAAAAGGCCAATTTGTTTCTTCTCAATACTCCGTAGTTAATGATCAAATCTGTTTCCTTCCTTATCTGAATACTGTCATTCTGCAAACAAAAATTCTGGTGTTCATCTGGTTGATATGTCTCTCACTGAGGGAACACTGGTAGAAAGTCTATGTGAAACTATATCCCGAGTTCAGGTCCGGATTCCCATTTCTTTGAATTTTGACTAGCAACCAAAAATCTGCAGCCCCAGGGAACAGACATAAATGTCCCATTCCCCCCAGACACATACAAAGGTCTCCAGTTAATCCACTTAACACTTATGCCATCTCTTTGCACATGGCGTGTATTTTGTTCTCATTTGAAAAACCACTGACACTCACAATCCAACACATATCTGAGGTCACTGGGAGGGCTCCCCTT
Source organism: Burhinus oedicnemus (assembly GCA_008921705.1). NCBI lineage: Eukaryota > Metazoa > Chordata > Aves > Charadriiformes > Burhinidae > Burhinus > Burhinus oedicnemus. Next base: position 1,813,492 of record VFFE01007149.1, read on the forward strand.
GATTTCAACAGATCCCGAATCACAGCGCTAACACAATAAAGTTGGGGGTTTAATTGGTTGTATCTCTTTCCGTCCGTCTTTTATACACAGTGAAGGATTTTACAAACTAATAAAAGACATGCAGGATTTTTTACTCAATTATGGACAGGGAGGGACAAGAGGAAAAAACTGATCACAACACTAAAGAATCAGCTTTGGACCACAAATTAAGTGTTTTATATTTTAGATTATTCATATTTTTCTACCAACACTCTGTCCCGTACAACCGTGTAATTAGAAAGCCTGACACACGAAACAGGCAGGAATATAATGCTTCTGAGTCTTAGACAAGTTAATATCTTCATTTTTGGTTTTAAAAAAAAATAAAGACCAACTCTGCCTTAAAACTCCATGGCTTGATTTGCCTTGATTAGCACTGCAATTTGCTGCACAGTTTTCCAAAGGTGCTAATCAAATTCACCTCTAAATGCTAAAGAAATTGCTGGCCCAGCCCATAACTGCTAAGCTGTTTTTTTTCTAAAAAAATCTAAATTAAACCCCTGCACAGTATGCAAGATAAACAAGGAAAGGGTAAATTAGGAAAAACAAACTATAGCAATTGCAGAAAAGTACACATTGTATGTACAAAAGACTGTACAGCCTTTTTAAGTCTGAAAGCAGCAAAGACTGCATTATAGGTTGGCATGAACTGCACATCTAAAGATTGCCCAGTTTGGGCTCCTGAGCCGTTTTCTCCCAGAACATCGATTTCTCACAAGCTGCTGCACTGCTGGTATTTCACATGTTACCATTTCACAACTAAATCCCATCGGCAACAGCCCTAATTTATGAAGAACTCATCTAACCAAAAACAAATCCGGACCGTTCCACTTACGTTTTGATCCATCGCCCTCCCAAGCCATCAGGGCCCACGTCCGGTGAGCGCCGTTTATTGCTCACACGTGTGCAGCGTTTCCGAGACGTGCTGCTCCATCCCGGATCCAGCTCCCTCTCCTGGACACTCCCCAAGATGAGCTGCTGTCTCGCACCACACCGTCCTCCCACTCCACTCATCTCCAGCATCTTTTGGAGCACTTTTGAAGGGCACATCCCTTAGGCAGCACCCGCTTCTCAAACCCTGCCACCTAATCATCTAGACCTACTCTCCCAAGGCACCAGCTAAGTCTTCAAGAGGCTTCACCCTGTAGGCTGCGCTTCCCATGTTACTGGACACATGCAATAGTTGAAACTAATGACAGATTCTGCAAAGGATTTCAGCAACACGGGACATGCACAGATCCAGGGGAAAAAAAGGGAAGTTATTTATCAGCATGTCATTGCTTCCTCTCCCTGAACGCCTCTCGAGAAACTGTATCCTTAAATTGACTGTAACACAGACCCTGCTCCCTTCTCCAGGAACCTTGCCTTTGATCTTGGCTTAGTCAGGGGGGAAAAAAAGTCCCTTTTGCCCCCAAAGCCTGTGCTTTTCTTCCTCTTCCTTAACCCCTATTCTGAAGCCTCTCTCCCTTTGGCCTCATATTTGGGGATTTTCCACTCTCCACCTTCCCACTCCCTCCAGGTAAACACGGTCAAACAAGTTTGCTTCCACCTTGGGCACTGGCTGGCATGCTTGCTGCACTGCCGGGGCACGGGGCAAGGTTAATCGCTTCTCTTGTTTGTCCTGCAGCTTCTTCCTGGCAAGAGGGTGGCAGTGCAGTTCTGTAATATGAACCAGAATTTGCCAGTTAGTAAGTCAGACAATGCTGGGCAGACCCACCTACGCAGCATGCGGGGTTCAACCACGCCACGAGGTCCAAGGCACTGAGTCTGCTCGAGCAACAGCACTGCATCCGCCTCAGCCTCTCCAAACACTCTGTAAAGCTGTGCTCCTGGGTATCTGCAAGGTTCATGCCAGCCCAGGGATGTTCCCATCTCTGGCAGCAAAGAGGCAAGGGTCTTACCCAAAGGGATGCTGGAATGGTGAAAGAGTCAGCGGGGAGCTGGCAGCCACTGAGCACTGCTGTTAGCCAGGCAAGCGCGCGGCATCTCAGTCACCAACAGAGCTGCAAGAGTCTGCATCTCGCTCAGGAGAAGCCGCTTCCCTCCTGAGCAAACCCGACTCCTGGATTTGCAAACCTTGGGCAATGCATTCATCAGTGTCTCCTGTCAGTTCAGGGTTTATTTTTCCCTCCAAGAACGGCACAAACACTTGCATTCCTACGCACCAGGCAGCTTGCCTCCACCAGGACCCGAGCTACCTCCAGGTCAGGCAAGTACTGCACTGAGGAGTCCCCGGTGGATTCCCCCAGCGTGGAGCAAGCTAACGCAGAGCCTGATCCAGAGTCACCCACTCCTTCCAGCCTCTTTAGCAGGCCAAACCTCAGAATGACTCTGACTTTCTGGTAATCATCTTACAAAACGAGAGCATAACTGAGAAGGTTGCTTTTCCAGAATTCAGGATGCAGTTTGCTGACCAGGATGCAGAAGCTGATGTTTTCTCACAGCTATCCTTTCCGGCATCATGGATGGGAACAATATGAGGCCATGGCTGGGCTCCTAATTCAGGGACATCCCCTGCAGACTCCCAGCACAGCTCTGCACAGCTCCAAGTCTCCAAATCCAGCATAAAACCCCATCACCTTGCCCATCACCCCTGTGGCTGCTCACTGCCTGAACTTCCTACCAAAACTTCCTGGATTTGCGTATCTTCAGCCCGTGCCAGTCTCCTCTCCTTCCATCTGAAGCATTTTGCCATTCTTTAGACTATTCACTCCTTTGCAGACTGAAAAAACTCAGCGACTCCCATGCTCCCTCCCACTCAGGAGGCAGACGGAGCCTTTGACAGCTCACATGGGAGCACGCTCCTCTACCTGCTGCGAGCTGATCTTTACATAAGTAATACATGTAAATTGTCATCAACTGCTAATAGACCTTCACTACTTATTCTCACCTCAAAGGTGCTTTACTGTACTTTTCCATTAACTCCCCCTCTCCACCTTCTCCTTCCCCTCCCAGCCTCCTCTGTCTCCCCAAACTGAACACGTTCCTTGTTCGAACCCACATGCTACCAATAAACACAACCCAAGCATGCAACACAAGAGTCACCCATCTGAAATTATTTGGTCTATCCATATTGCCCTGTCACCTCAGTTCCTTTCCCCTAGCCCAGGCTCAGCCTGTCATGGTAGGAGAATGAGAGAATCCCATTCTTCATGCTCTGTAAAGATTTAAAGATGTGAAATCCAAAACTTTCCGGTCATATGGCTTTCTCTCTCCCCCCATTAAAAAAGTCTTAACTTTTACTTAAAGCCCAAACCACAAGAAGAAATGAACCAAGAGCACAGGCTTTGCATGAAAACCAAACTACATCTTGCAAACGCACAAAAAAATCTGCCTGCAGCCATATATCAAGTGCACCTTTGACCCAACAAGGCATTCAAAAAAGGCCCTTTGCTGGATGTTGGCAAGCTGAGGTTGTACTACTGAAAAGAAGGGGGAGAATATCCATGGTCTTTTCATTATTATCACAGAAATGAATCAAATAAGTTTTCAATTGATAAATTCCCCTGCAAAGTTTTGCAACACAGCAGCAACAACACCATAGTACTGAGCAAAGAGCCCAAGTGAAAGCAAGCACCCCCTTTTCATCGTGCAACCCACGGCCACAAATAAACACACAACAAAGCAGTCTGTTCTTAACACTTTTTTTGTTTTATTGCCATTCGCAGCAAAGCTAAAGACTTTGGGGTGGTTGCTTTGGAGGCTTTTTAAGTGCTTATATCCCCATTGCCTCTTTGAAATGATGTGAAAGCAAATAGAAAAGGCTGGGCTGTGGCACTGCTAAAAAGCTTCCCTGTAGGACCCCGACTGTTCAAAACCACACCAGTGGCAGTCCAGCCTGCAGCTGGAGGATGCCCTGAGAAGATCGCTCTGCTCCAGACCAGCTCTGGACAAACAGCAGACTGGGAGACAGATTCTCCCTTCCTCGGTTCTTGTTATCATTTCCCTTAAACTATCACTGCTTGCTATGAATTTATCTTCCCACGGTGTAAGTGCTTTGTTCAGGACCAAACACACTTCTGTCTCGCTTACGTGGCTCTTTCGTGCAGAGTTAAACGAGGGGCACGTAGCTTGCTAAGAGGACACAGTGCTAACATACTGCCTTTGTTGTGCAGACTTGCTAACAAGCACCGCGCTGAAATAAAACCTTTCAGGGGAGAAAAAGCATCTGAAGATGTACTATAATCCTGACTAGGCAAGCTAAAAGCTACTGGGAGCCTTTTAATATCACTGAAGGAAGAGAAGGGGGAAGGCAGGGGAGATGGCAGAGAGAAAGAGAGAGGAGGAAGGACACCGGGGAGAGCCAGGAACCTACAGGAAGCCAAATCCCCCTGAGAAGGCTTTAGATTTCAGAATTAGGAAGAAGTAGCACGAACCTCCCGTAGCTCTAGCTCTGGGGAAAGAAAATACTACTATTAAACAATACATAAGGAGAAAGAAGATAAACTGGATTTAAATAATAGCTTTTATTTCAAAGCACTCTACAGAGCCTGGCTGAAATTGGGAAGGGCGGTATCTAATTACTTAAACTTCTACATCTGGAATCTGATGATAGTAATCATCCAAAAAGGGCACTTAACAATGATTTAGAAGGAAGATGAAGGGAGAAAATAATGCACATTTGTTGTCAAGAGCTTTGGGACCTGCTACTTACCTGTAATGGGACTTCCAACAAGACCTCAAAGACTTTCTCTACTTACAAATTATCAATTCCTGCCATAAAGAACAAACACACAGTGCAAGACCAGGATGAAAAACCTTCAAATCTCAAAACAGCGTTTCTCCAAGCCTCCCTGTCCCATGAACTACTGTATTAGAGACTGCAATTAGCCAGTGACGGACAGGTTGCAATGATGGAAGTCTGTGAGACAAGTCTCTTCCATTGGCACACCAGTACTACACAAAGATGCCTCTACAGAAACAGAGAGGGGGGTCTGGGCAGCAGGGCACAGGGTAAGACCTACACAATTGTCCTCTTCCTCAATGTTCAGGGCTGGATTCTGTGTCACTTCACACTCTCCTCTTCTGCCCACACTTACTTGGTGAAGTGGAGGAAGAGGTCCCAGATCTGAAAACGCCTCTGAGGGGTCTCAATTATAAGAATTTCAGTGCCACCTCATTTACAAGTGCACAGTGCTAGCTACTATTAAAAACAGAATTGCACAGACAGGCGTTTCATTTACCTCAGTGCTCAACTGGGAAGACCCCACTGGCACAGCCCTGCTGCAAAGAACAAACCTCACTGAGCACTTTCGGCTTGGATCCGTTTTCCCCTTCCTTCCCACTCCTGCAAGCAGCGTGTGCCTTTTGGTCGCTGGCCTCCAGGAATCATCAGATCCTTTCCCACCTTCCCATCTCTAACCTGCCTCTCACACAGCAGCTGCTTTGCCAGGGACTTCCCAGGCTCCGGCTGCTTCTGGAAACTCCCTTCAAAAAAAAAAAAAAAAAAAAAAAGGAGGAGAGCTGTTGTAACCAAAGGGGGTGGGGGAGAAGGGAGAGCACACAGAAGGACACTTCACACCTGCCTTCCTCTGCCTGTCCTCCCTCCACAGAAAGAGATGCAAAGGGAAAGCATCTCCCCAGCTCTCATCAGGCAATAAAACAGTCTCTCAAGAATGGAGTAGGGGGCAGGAAGAAGGTGACAGGCCCCCAAATCACTCTTGGCAGTTCTGGCCCTCACCTCAGCATCACCGTACCCCCCAAATCATGTTTCTCTCCATCCCATCCGTGAGGTTCTTCGCTCTCCCACCCCTCCCTTTCCACCTAGGAGAGAGAACAAGCTTTCAGCTCACACAGCTGCATTAAGAGGCAGGAGCTGCAATCAGGCAGGGAGTGACCACTTTCCTGATACTTCAGCAGAAGATGCCCCCAAAGGATTTGTTGCTTAACACAGCAGGAATGAAAGGGTTACGTTTAAAAGGGTGAAATGAAAGAAGGGGGGGAAAAACATCCCACAACTGAGGAATGTCAAACTGTCACAACGGCATCAACCGTTTCCTCAGCAAGTCTGAGACTCAGTGTGTGCAGAATCGCCGCGTCTGGGAAAAAAAAATAATCTGTCAGAGTAAATGGTTCCATCTTCAGAAAAGAGTTTGGAAGAGGTGCTTGGCACAGAGGCTTTAAATTGTTTTCTGCTGTTTCTAAACCCAGGCTCTCAGAAGAGATCAAAAGGCAACCCACCTTCCCTCGAGAGCATCCCACCCCAACAGCCGTGTCATGGTTTTGCAGCTTTTGACAGAGGAATCTGCCTCTTCACAATCTCTCCATCTCAGACACGCTAATTAGTTTCCACTTCACGAGTGCTTCGGTTGTAGGCTGTGCAGTGTCTCCCCTGCCTTGGCATCAGAGCTAGAGCCCCAACATCACTGCAAGCGACAGCCCAAGTCAGAATTTGACCTGTCTCAAATCTGGCCCAGATTTCTGGCTTTGGGTCCCTTGGCTGTTACTCAACCAAAACAAACAGCAGAAATCACTGTTATCTGATCGCAATCAAGCTGAAGTTGCATAACAAGCAGGTAAACTTTTCCTTTCTTGCACCTCCTCCATTACAAAGGATGGAGCCATCCTCCTACCCTGTCCCTTTCAGCTCTGGTACCCAAATCCTTTCCTCTGAAGCTACCTCTCTCAAAAAGGTTTCCTCACTCTGGACTGTGGAAGCATTTTGGGGTTTCCTCCCAGCTTCTGCCACTCCCAGGCGTTCCCACTCCCCTTTCCTCTTTTGAAAAGTGCCAAATACATTTCTTCTCCCTATGTTCTGTCATCCCACTTTCACTCACCAGCCTGTCATCTCAACTTCGTCCTCTGGCTTACAAATGCCCACCCTCCCTTTCTCCCTGCAGCTCGTAGGTTTCAGTCATTTCCGTGCTGTAACTCACCTGACCACTTGCTCCTCACCTCTTACTGCTCTTGTTGTCCCGAACCAGGTCTCCCACTCACCAGAAGGTCCCATACGTCTGACTCACTCTTTGCCCTCCTCTGCCTCATCATCCCCTTACCAACTCCCACCCCTCCAGCCACCGCCTCTCCCTTCCCACCTCCCCACCAGCCCCTTCCCGCTGAACACGACACCACCCTACAGGACAGCATTTGGTCCTGGATGGGGCATATTTATAACCCCAAATCCATGATCAGAAAACAACGGCCTCCACCAAATGCACAGCAGAGAACAGTAATCAGTTTTTCATAAGGAAACTGCAAACTGAGCTACGGGAAACTCAGCAGTCTGGATTTACACACGAGGGAATATCAGAATCGCTTTCATTTTGACTGAAAGAGTCATAACCCCACATTTCACCGAGAGCTGAAACCAAACTAGAAACAGAGCACGTGTCAAAACCATACAAAACTACAACTTCTGCATGGTTTTGATGCAAAATAATCTAAGCAGGCTGGCAGCCTACAAATCCTAACGATTTTGTGGACAAATCTGGGGCAAGTTTAGAATTTGTAACGTAGTGTGTTACATGTCAGTTTAGGTTTCATTGTGAATATTTTTTAAGTGGAACACTAGTGGGCTCCAAGCGCGGCGCTCAGTGTTCCTTGCCAAAGTGAGAGCCAAACCAGCACAGCCGAGGTTGGAGACCAAATTCGCCATTAACCATTTTAAGGTCGTGTAATTCTAGGTCCCGACTGGTAGAGCTGGCACCCAAGGATGTCATGTTTCTCCATTCCTACATCAGATGCTAAAGACCTGCTTCTGCGTAAGGTGAGGAGTTTCTCTCTTGCGCAGTTAGCACGCAACATCTACCTTGAAGAAAAAGGACCACCAGCTCTGCCGACAGGTACCTCACGGCGTGGGCAAACTCTCCTTCCGGCGCCACCAACACGGGAGCCCCAACACCACCCACCACCATCCCAGCCGTCTGCCGCAGGGTCCCTGTCCCACCAGCAAAGCAAGAGTTGAAAACAAGAGGTTCTTCCCATTTCGTATCTCAGTCGTCCCCTCAAGCTTTGCGTACGCAAACACGTACACCCAAAATTAAGCAGGGCTTTGGTAAAAGGCAGGCAGGGCTCCTCAGCGCAATTGCTGCAGCCCTGCCGTGACAGGATGGGGCCCAGACCCAGAAGCTGTGGGCAAAGCCCCCTGCGGCCCCCTGTCCTGCGAACAAATTCACCACCGAGTACCTACGACGGTCACGGGCCTCCTCTCCCACCACGGTGCGACCTCAGCACCGGCACAGACCCCCACGGGAGGGGACCGTCGGGACACCGGGAGCTCACCCCCCCCCTTCCCCGTGGCAGGGGTCCCGCCTGCCCCACCTGAGGCTTTGCAGCGGGGAAGGCCTTGAGGGACGGGACAAGCCCAGGACTTCAGGAGGTTCTGCGTGGCGACCAGCCCGGTCGCCCCCAGCAGCCCGGGGCTCCGCCGGGCCGGGCCGGGCCCCCTCCCGCTCCCCGGGCAGCGGCGAGAGAAAGAGGCGCGGGGCAGCGCCCGGAGACTCACAGTAAAGCAGGGCTATGGATCGCAGCAGCACGATGCGGGTCAGCCAGAAGGTGCCCGGCAGCGGCGGCGGTCCGGCCCCGCTGCCCACCGGCCCCGCCGCAGCCCTCTCGGGGGCTTCGGGGGCGCCGCCGCTCGCCGCCCGCCTCTGCCTCAGCGCCGCGCTGGGCGCCGCCATGTCGGAGCCCGCAGCGAGCATGCGTGCGGCCCGCCCCCCGCCGGGCCGGGCCGGGCCGGGCCGTCAGGGCGGCGGCTGAGGCGCTGCTCCTGCGAGGCTGCCCGGGCTGGGCCCTTGTTACTATAGCGGGACCCGGCCGGGGGTTTCTGTGGAAAAATGGCGTTTGTACGACCCGGCCCCGGGGAGCGACCTTTGAAAAACGGTGAGAAAGTGCAAAGTTTAAAATAAATAAATAAATAAATAAAGGGAAAGAAAAGGAAGGAGTTGGGTCCAAACCCGGTCATCCACCTCCCGCCCAAGGAGGCCAGGGCCCCCTGCAGCCACCTCGGCTCGCCCTGCCGCGCCTGGGCTGTGTCCCTGAGGAAAAATGTCAGGTTAAATTCCTCAGTCTTTCATCATTCGCCACTGCTGGTGCTGCCTGGATTTCTGCTTCATACACTCTATAGCCGTCAAGCACTCGACTCCACGTTGAGTTCATAAATGCTGGTTTTTAGCAAAACCGCTTTAATAAAGTGGCTTCAGCGGTCATCAGTGCATTTAGACATGTGTCGTGTATCCCACTTAGGTAAACGCCGGCGTGCTAAACCGTTCGATGGTCTCTGAGAAAGTATCTGTTATCAGGTGTAACATTATTCAATGCTTTTCAGACTGTAAACCGGTCCCTTCTAAATGCCTCTTTTGTTTTTCCAGTTTCCCATCACTGCTGCTTGCATTGTTCTCCTTAGAAAAAAACCTACATAATGGTGCATTGTATAGGGAAAGAAAAATAAGCTATTTGTTAAAGGCCTGTGGTATACTGCAGTTTCGCTCTCCCTTTGGATTAGCCACGAGGTTTGGCTAGATAAATTTAAATAGATGTAAGCTAATGGTTTCCTTTGTGGGGTCTTTATGAAACTTTTACGGCAAATTCCACATTAAATGGAAATGTCTGTAAAACAAACTGGATAATTGAGGAAATTACTGAGGAAAAGCTGAGGGTTTAGGCTAAAGTTTTTTTTAAAAAAAAAAAAAGGAACAATTGGACCTGGGAAGGGAACACTGAACCGGGTCGGTTTTCATTGCTGAGGATCGCTCTGAGATCTGCCAGATGCGCCGGTTGGGACGGTGGCAGGAACGAACACCAAACTCAGCCGACCCGAGCTCAGGGGACATCGTGTGTCAATAGCGTCTTTCAACAATATGAGCTGCAAAGTTTTAAGCCTATTAAATGGCAGAAAAATGTTGTTACTCTAAAGGACCAGTCCAACTCTCGTAAAAGGCAATGGAAGCCTTTCCTTTAGATTTACCAGAAGACGGATCAAGGAAAAAGTATGATAAAAGGGTAGATTAGAACATCAAATGACCTCCTCTCTGTTCTGCAGTTCCTGCTGGTACACGGCTTTGTGTGGACCATCATCTGTGTCGGGTTTTCTGCTCACTTATCTGGTTACTGTCAGCTTTTATTTTCACGTTGCGATTTTCCCTCACCTTCCCTCTTTTCAAAGTAAGGTATCAGAAAAGAAAATAATGTAAAAACCAAGCAAGTAACACAAACAAGATATTTAAGAGCAAGGCTCTGAGCCTCAACATCTCAAAGGGAAAGCGATTCATAAATGTCAGGCCGGCAGGCAGGCGCTGAGGCATCATTGATGCTGATCTTCATTCAATAAAATGCGCGCCGCCACGTCCCCCCGCCCGACCCTATTTTGCTGTGTTCCAAACAGCTGCAAAAGTGACAGAGAAACAAGCATTTACTGTCACAGCACCCAGCAGCTGTCCCCACCAGCACCTCAACCCTGCTGTCCCTGGCACCCTAAATTACTCTGTGTTCATTCAGGTCTAGTCTTTCGCCCCTCTGGCTGCCAGGAATTGGGTTTAAATAAAACAGTGAAAGTGAATGTGCGCAGAAATAACTATTTTATAAAGCAGCATTAACATTTGGGGAGTCCTCTAAAGAAAACATACATTCAATTATGTATAATGCAGTTATACACAATCCCGCTGAGCATTCAGCTGCGTTTGCTAAATGGGAGGTGGGGATCTCACAAAGAATTTGGGAGCTTCCGTCTACTAGTTAAGATTTTTCCAGCGGTAATATTTTTTCCATTAAAATCCCTGATCCTTCCCTGTGGAAATCCAATCTTTAACTCCACGGTTAGCAAGATTAAGGCTGAAAAGGATTTTCGGAGGAAGAATTACCTTTTTTTCCTCCTGTATTTGTACAGCATCTATAATGACGTGGTGCTGATTCAGAAAAGGGATTCTTAAGTGGTACCATAGGACACACAATTAATAATCACAATGATCATAATTAATAGAATTGTGGTTCTTCATTATTCTGAAAAGACACCACCCAGCTTGTGCTGTGCAGGAGGAATGAAGAGATCTTTTGCCAGTGTCTCACCTGGCCTTTAACGTGTAACGTGTACCTGTGTGTTGTTGATCCTGCAACAGCAAATTTTGTTTTGTTGCTGGTATTCTGGAATATTTGAATGGAAATAACACATTGACATATCTTTCCCTTTCCACTGGTTTTAGTCTTTATACACGCATGTTTTCTGAGACCAAAAGAGAAGGCTGTCCCTTTCGGCTTTGTAATTGCTTTCACCTCTGGGTCCTTGGCTGCTACCACCACAGCGTGCAACTTCAGGCTGGGAAAGCTGCAAGATAAAAATGCAGAACAAACCATTAGTTAAGTTTTTCCACTGGGATATTAAAGAATTAATAATGATGAAAGCTCTTGTTAGTAAGGGCTATTTTGTTTTATTTTATTTTAGCAGAAATTCCACACCAGGCCCAATGTAATATGTAAAGATTTTCATGAAGTCCTCAGTGCCTTTGACTCACACTGAAGCCAAAGCTTTCTAAAAATAAATGTCCTTTTCCTCTGATTTCTGCTGCCTTGATGAAACCTAGAAAAGGGCTTAGGAATCCCATGCACTCCTCTCCACTTGCATTCCAAGCAAGAGAGAGGTCAGCAGAGTCCTGCCCAGCGCAGGTGTGCAGTTTCTTGTATCAACGCTAGGTAAATGTTCACGTGTTGGAAAAGTGCTGCTGGGGGACATGTTCCTCCATTGTTCACCCTGCAGCTGCCAAACTATTCCTGTCCAGAAAAAGGAGGGATGCTGGAGCTAAGCACCCCATTAGCACAGTAAAAAATATTAAACTAATATTTAAGCCTCTGTCTTTTCCTCCTGTTCTCAGCGGACTACAGCAGCTGGGCAAGGGGTGCAAGTTTGCATCCACTTATAGTGGTGGGAGCCTTGAGTCCCCAGCCCTTCACAATCCATGGAAGCACCTCTAACGATGGGCTTTGGATAAAGCTGTGCAATAAAAATGTATTCTTGCTGTGGTCGGAGCACGCAGTGACTTTCATGACAGCACACAGTAATTTTTCACTCCTGCTGTGCAAGTAAAAACAAGAATATTGAGAGCACAGCTAAGCACAGTGGCAGGAGCTGTGGAAACACCGAGGACTAAATACCCCAAGTGTTAATTAAAATTGGCAAAAAGGTTCTGTCCCTTCTACTCCTGAATCGTTCAGAGCAGCAAGGCTCATTTCATGTGGACAGAAGACAAATTTTGGACGTAAACTCATCTGCAAGCAGCTGAGCAATATAAATTTAGTCTTAAAATTGCGTGAGCAGACACTGGTTGTGTGCTGGAGCCTTGATAAGTGCACAGCGTAGGACTGGACACATCTCTACAGTTCATCTTGAGAGCAAAGCTTTTCAGCTTTTCTGCTGCTATTTGAATTTAAATTAGTTAAAAGTTACCACAGGTCTTTTTTTTTTTTTTTCTTTTCAGATATCACTAGCTTTCCTGATTGTTTCACAGCAGTCTCTGAGCTGCCACTGAACTGCTGTATCCTCTGGGCAGAGCATTAATCCTGCAGATGTCAGAGCCTTATTTTAACATGACATGTAGGTTACTCTTATCTGATCAGGGTTTGTTTTTTCTTCCCCCGTAAGGCTCTTTCTATTTGCTCTTTGAAATTCCCATGTAAAATCTGCTCACAGTTCAAAGGCAGCCAATTTTTGAAAAATGATAACTTTACCACTTCATCAGATTAAGCGATAGAGCCCACCTTTGGGCTGGGCCAGCACCCAGCCAGGGAGGGAGTGCAGTATGTGTGCGCGTTGCAGAGCGTATCCCATCACATGCAGTGGTTCCCACATGCTCTCGTGCTCTGAAAATACCTTCCCTGTCTTCTGCTGAAGAGATTTCTCCTCCCTGACATTCGTGGGGCTGTGACTGCTCTGAAGCCAATGACACACACGCTTATTCCTGCATAACGAATAGGTATGGCAGAGAGGAACCATGACAGGAGGTCAAGGCATCTCCATCGCATGGGGATTCTGAGGTTTCCCATGTGACAAGTGACAATGTGACAGAGCCAAGCATGCAGACCTTGTATTTAGTGCCTGATCCCAAGCAACACTGGTATGAGCTGGCCAGGAACCTTATTGGAGACCGTGTCAGACTTTAAAGAAAATGAAGCAGTGTTACCAATATTGACAGGCAGCTGGTGGACCTCTGCTGTGACTGCTCTGTCAGGAACAGCCAGCTCTATTCTACCAGATCCTCTCTAAACATACCCCACTTGGATATACTCTTTAAGGCTCCATTGGGCAATGGGAATCTTGGTTCTTCCCTCCCAGATCTGCACCCTTTTCCTGGAAATCCTGATGTCAGGACTTGTCCTGCAGCAGGCTGGGTCAAGGCAGAGAAGCATTAGGCCAGGTCTAGATGATGCATCGTGTGAGATCACTGCAAGACTTGGCTGGCAGCTCCATCATTTGCCCATCCTTGTGCAAACATCGCTGGTGCTTTGTCATACAAAATTAGAGCATGAGACCCCGTAAGACAAACCACTTGAACTCACTTGTTGTCCCAGCATAATCTCATTCCATTTCATGGATGAGTAAACTTCTCAGGAAACTGGAGCTACTGAACTTCCTCAGGTGCTCCAGCTCCCTCCTTTCCCTATGTCGTCTCATCTTCTCCCACCCTTGCGCAGCTCGGATTGCTCTGCGAGACAGGCCAACACTGCTCCCTCCACTAGCTCGGCTGAGAACCGACACTCAGAGACGTGAAATGGTTTGTGCAAGATCACAAAACCGGACGTGAAGCAGGACACGTACCCTGCTCTGGGTTCCAGGCACTACCTCTTCCCTGTGCCCGTCTCTGAAGTAAGAGGAAGCAACTACTAAAGTTGTCCTCCTCCTTTTACCTGCACTGGACAAAGAGGAATTCAAGTGTGTGGGCTGGGAAATGCAATTCCCTGCCTCGGGCAGAGCTGGGAAGCCATGAAAGGCAACAGCAAGAAAGGGGGAAGAAAACCAACATCTCTAATTCCTGCTGTCCTTGAGGGCTTCTTTTGCAGGAATTTAACTTGTAGTTGAAGGCAGGGATCAGAAAATAGGGGCTCTTGTTTTCATTCCTATCTCCTTGGGCTTACCCCAAAGCTCCCAGTGTCCCACAAATCCCTGCCCAGCCTCAGCCAAGCAATGAGATTCCGAGGAAGGTACTCCGCGGGAGAGGCTGTCTTTGAAAAGATGGACTAAAAATAGCAATTATTGCATAAACTCAGCCACCTCTAAAACAGATGAAATACAATTTACCTGACTCACAGAATTTCAGTAAGGTAAACTTATTAAAGAGCTAGAAGAACCCAAAAAAGACAGGCATTATAGAAATGTGCGTTAATTATTTGTCAGATGAGGGGAAAAAAAAAGTTCTGTCAAGTGTCCAACCGCACTGCAAAGCTACCGGTCCAAAGCCCAGGGAAACAGAAACTCTTCCACAATTTCATTAAGCTTTGGATCAGGCCCTGGAAGAAAAGTTCAATTATTCCTCACTTGCAAGTCAACACATAGAGCACGCCTTGAGCCTTAGAGGCAATATTTTTTTAAAAGACACATTGTAAAATTACATTTAAAAAAACCAACTTTGTCCAAAGGTCACTTTGTGACTCTGCAAGCTGAAATCCTGAGAAATCAGGGAAATGAGATAATTTTTAAATAAAATAAAATCCCGCTTTGCACTTTAACAGAATATATTCATTTTCACATAGAAGGCATATGGACATTCAGGCACATTGAAACAGTGTTACATTTAAATTTCACATGTACGCTTTATTTCGATGTGATTATACATCGCAGTAATTAAACAAAACACTCTCAAAACCACGACGCTCCTCTTACTTTTTAAATGCTGGAATGCTTGAAGCACTTGCACAATTTCTATTTTTTTTTTCCCCGTAAATCTTATACTTGACTCTCTTTTTCCGGGGCGTAGCGGGGCTGGGGGGGAGAAAGCAGCCGATAAAACTGGCATTTGTGGAGTTGCTTTTTTCCAGTCGCAATTAGAAAGGCTGGATTCCGCGGATAATTAGAATCAAATGCTCCAAATAAATGCTGGAAACCCAGGGCTCGCTTCGAGAGGGGCAGCGAGCAGGCAGAGCTTTTTAAGAAAAAACAAAAAAAAAAAGGGGGTTTTGCTGAGGGGCCCCAGCCGCGCAGCCCCCCACCGGGCTCTCCGGCAGCCGGAGCTGACGGGGGGGCAAACAC